>JANBPK010001761.1:0-11802 GCA_027579435.1 Candolleomyces eurysporus
TTCATCCCTGGCGTTCCGTCAACAATCCGACGGACAATGGTTCGATGTTTTTCCTTACGAAAATGGCGAACATGACTTCCTCGATGATGTATTCGGCCTCGACAATTGGAGCGACAGCATCCAAGACATCGGCTCCATCGATACCCGTGAGGGCCGTCTCATCACCTTCCCCAACATCCTGCAACACCAAGTCCAACCTTTCAAACTCGCCGACCCGACTAAGCCGGGACATAGGAAGATCCTCGCTTTGTTCTTGGTGGATCCCAATGTTCGGGTCATCAGTACCGCAGACGTCCCGTGCCAGAGGCAGGATTGGTGGTGGGATGAGATGCTGAAGGCGACCTCTCCGCTGTCTCAGCCATCGAAGAACGCTTCTTTCGCAGAGGCCAAAGCCGCTGCAGGAATCCATAAACTACCTTCCGAGCTACAGAGAATGGTGTTTGACGATATCAGTGATTTCCCGATCAGCATGGACAAAGCGAAGGAGTATAGGGAACAGTTGATGGAGGAAAGAAAGACGTTCGTGTTGAAGCACCAAAAGGAGTTCGCGGCTCAGACAATTGCTCTCTGCGAGCATTAGATACATACTTTAAAGGATTCGTGTTATAACGGTCGATATTTAGGCCAGTATCGAAGCGTGTTCAGTAGAGGGGTGTGCTCCGAACGTCCGTTTCTACAAGTTCTCACCGTGTATGGAAGCCTCCGGCCTTTTTTTCTTTAAGCAGGACGAGCACGCTGGTGGATGTGGTCTTGGTCATCACTCCTTTTCGCTGATTCTGAGTCCAAGTTCTGACCCTTGGGACTCTGCTCGATTTTCCCTTTCTGTTCCTCGCCGGATAGGTGTCTTGTTCGGTTGATGCTCATCTACTACGTATCGATGTCCTGTAGCTCAAGCACCCGAACAAGAAACGGACAGATCAAAGCAATCGTCATGGAACCGACTTCATTCTTGCGTCTTGATGCGTATAAATTACAGGGGAAGAAATGGAGTGGATGTATTTTATCACGGGCTAACGTTGCATGCTATGTAGAATGAGATCACCGTCGAGTAAGCCAGGGAGCCAAACTCTGGCCCTTCACCGATGGGGACGGAAACGCCCCACTATCAGGGAACTCGAAAGAAATGGGGCTATTGGTAACGACAAAGGCCACCACGGTACATATCAGTCCGCTTTGTTTCAAGCACTGCATATCCTCCCAAGGATAAACGGCAACGAAGCGAGAAAACAAAGGAACACCCCGAACATGATCAGGTCGGGAATGCGCCACACAAACTCACAGCCACTCCAACTTGGATGACGCCGGGCGCTAATAGCTTTGGTCGCACTGGGAACGCTGTGGCGTTTTACTTTTCAGCAACATGGACTCGAATTTGAGGACAATCTATGTCGTGCATAGTAGACAGGCACCCTAGGAGTCACCCCACCTTGACCGTTGCGTAACGGTGGTAATTTCCCTTCAGGTGAGTGCTCGCCATACAGATTTCCTTTTGTTTCCTATTTCGATCCACAGGCGAGGTGGGTAAATGGATCGTCTAGTGTCATAATGGAGCCCAATGTGGCGCCTGTGCTAGTAACGCCGTACTAGTACGGTATTACTGACGGTATCTGTACTCATCCGAGAGAGTACACAGCATCGCGGCAAGGTTCCCCCTTTATATAAAGACGACTGAAGGTCCTGCCATGTCTCGTCAAGAGGTACAGCATAGCCCCCAAGATCCTTCGCTTTACCCCACAAGCAAGGGTGTCCTACCTCTGCTCACAAGTCTGATAGCCCGCCTTCGACACACTCCTTTCAATTTTCCCGGCTCGTCCCAACACATCCGTCGTCACTCCCACTCTCAGGGAAATCGAAGAGATCAGTACACATTCTCCACGCCATTTTTCCTCGTTCAAAATCCATCCCTTTCGATTATGTGATGGTGGATCAGACCTACTGAACGCTTTCGCGTCATAGTCTAAGGGCCCTTGACAGCATACCAAAGGAAATTAGCACCAGTCCTGTTTTCATGATCATCAGGCATGGTGCAATTTTCCGCTGTCTCTTCGCGCAACCTGGACGTCGATCTCAATTTGGCCAAGTGGGAGTTTTGCGGATTCAGAGCCGTTCCCGAGCATTAAGCCGGCAGAATGACTCGGAGACGACGTACTGCACACTTTCTTTTATTGGAGAAGGACGCCCTCATTCATATCGGTTCGCTCAGTCATCCGCCCATTCATTCATTCCCTATACGACAACACCGGCTCTCCACAACGAAACTCCGTAGAATCCCCCGTTGGCACCCAGTCTGCCAATGCAGTGGTAGACGCTCCGGAGGGGCTCCTCCCAGTAGCCCTGCTCCCCCTGGTGCCCGGTGGACATCTCGACGCCTCTCCAGACAGTTGTACGAACTTGGTCTAGAGGCCAGATAGCAGGCATATCAGCCAGAACACCTGATCCCACCGCCTATCCTACAAAGTCAGCAAAGCCTTGTACACCAATGCGCCGAAGCAGGTCGGCCTGTAGACACCTGCCATCTTCAAGCACCGAGTGCCGCAGTTGGTGTGCATCGCATCACAATCAACTTGGCGCCTTGAAGTACATGGCTTTACGGACTTTGAGGGATACGCGGAGGGATCAGTTGTACTGGCCGATACACTACGTCTGGGTCACTGTTTGGAGCGGCGCCGAACCGTCCCACCCCATTTACCAGGACTAATGGGAGGAAGCCATTGCTGCATACCATATTGCACTCCCAAACCAGTATTCGTCTGGGTGCTCCCGTAACAGTAGCGGATATGTGCGCTATGCCGGATGAGAAAAGGGTTGCTGCCATTTGGCTTCGCATATTGCCAGGACACTTGTTGGACCGACGGCGAATAGCGATGCGCAGTGGGTCTGATATACCGTCGAATAGATAGAAATAGGGTTCTTAGGCTAGATAGAGATATAGGCGTACTAGACGATGTGTACTTCTCGCCTTGAGGGTGGGAGTGACGGGTGAGACGCTGGGCTGCGCCGGGATAGCTAGAGGGGTGTGTGTGGGCGGATTTCCAGACTTGGGAGCAGAGACAGGAAACACTTGCTTTTGGGGTATGGCAAAGGAACTTGGGGGTGTCTCGTTCAAGTTGTTGCACTTCTCGACCAATCTGTAGTAGCGGTAGTCATGAATCCGGATTGGTTCTGACATGTGGAATACGTTAACCATTTCGAAGTTTAGTCAACCGGTATACGCTTAAGCGGATTCCGAAAGTCGAAACGAACTGCGAGTGCCCAGATCAAAGGCAAAGTCAATAATGGAGGGCATGGGATCAGGAAGGACAGGGCGCAACGACCCATCTCTCTCTTCCAGACGAGAACGGGAATCATTGCAGATGTGTCTTGAGCAAAGATCACAGTGGATTATAGCAGGTACAACAGCGACATCAGCAATTTAGATCCAGAATCACATCAGCCCCCTCCTCAACACATTCCTTCTAATCCGCCTCTTCTCCCCACCCTTCTGCCTCGTNGCCCCCGAGTTTACCCCATTGAAGGTACGGTGTCTTGCTAGGGTCCATCTCTACTACCCCTTCTCCTTCCTCTCCCGCTCCTCCCCTTTCTCTTCTTTCACCCTCTCCTTCTATTTCGCCGAGACCTATGCCTGTAATACCCGCTGCACCAGAAGAAGAGGTAGTAGAGTCGAAGGCCCTAAAATCCAACCATCCCCAAACAGGCAATTCCATCTCTCCCTTGATGAGAACCCGCGTTTCTTGTAAGAGGGAGGGCGGGACGGGTGTGAGGAGTTGGAGGTCCACCTCATACTCTCCGTCGTCTCCTTCTTTTCCTTCTGCTCCATGGTCTAGCTCTCCACGGACAGGAGTATGAAGAGGATCAGCATGCCGTGGATGCACACCGCGCACAATCCCCAGCCCAATACAGGTCGAAGTGTACGGTGACGGTGGGAGACGTCCTTGTGTGTATGGTAATGTCCCTCCTCTTCTTCCCCGTCTCCCGTTGCCCTGCTCCCCCTCACCACTCATGTCATCATCCATATTTTCCAGATCGACGTTGCCTTCATCATCAACATCGTCGACAACCAACCCAACTACACCCCCACACAAAACCCTCCCCACTTCCTCCCTAACGACATCCTCGCTGCCCGCACCGCACAGCACTACTTTCTTAATCCCCGCTTCGCGTAGAGAGAGGTTGTATGGGCGCATAGCAAGGAGGGGTTTCTGGGTTTGCCATTCGATGTCGAGCGGGGTAGGAGAGGTATGTGATGAAGGAGTAGGGGAAGTCGGTGGTGGAGAAGGAAACACCGAGTGGAAATAAGATAGGAGGCTCATGGCCCTTTGGTCCGCCGCACTACTCCACGTTCCACCCCCTACTCCGCCTCTTCCTCCCGGTCCCTCTGGAACTGAGGATATAGGAGGTTGCAGGTCATACATCCTCACCTTCTTCCCGTTGGCGATTGTACTGACAGGGTACTCGTCGTATCCGGTCGAGTGGAATGCACTAAACCCATGGCCGTGTTGATGGTGAACCGGCTCCGACTCGTCTTGCTGATGATGGGCAGGCGACGAGAATGCGAAGATATCCATCACACCAAACTCGTCCTCGATTTTACGCACCAGGTCCGCTCCGAGACCTTTCGTCCATCCCATAGTGTTGATCACGAGTGGGATGATGGTTTTAAGTCTTCTTCGTCTCCCTCCTCGTCCTTCGGCGCCTCTCCTTTCACTACCGTTCTCCTCGTCTTTATCATCGCTCCTATCGTCCCCCTCCTCGTCCTCTTCCTCTTCTTCATCAGCCTCCCTCTCCTCAAACCCAAATCTAGAGTAAGTTGCAGCAAAAGCAGACCCGAACCGCACGCCCTCCCTATAGCACTCCCAAAGCGCCCTCGCACCCTCCAGCCAGAGCTCCACTTCGTTCTTCGGTGTCGTACACCCCAAATACAGCGATTTGACCGTGATAGGTGAAGATTGATTCTGTGACCACGGAGGCGACATCGATGTCGAAGGGTCATGCGATTGAGTACATCCAGTCGAAACTGAAGGATGCGTCCACGGAGGGCCAAAAACAGGCTTCGAGAGAAGAGAAAGCGAGATGACACCTGGGGGTGTAAATTCCGGTTGGCCTGGGTCAAGGTCTAGGTAGGCTACGTGTGTGTATCTGGGTTCGTTGATAAAAAGGTCAGCTCCAGTTCCGGATTTAGCAAAGCAAGAGAGGAGATAGGGTGCAATAGGACGGCAGTAGGAAGACGAGAAAAGAGGCGAAGGGTGATAAAAGAAGGAAAGGAAAGGAGAAAACACGAATACGTACACATCCAACAGCCGATTTACCAGTGTCTTCGCAAAAGTACTCTTCCCAGCGTTCTTGGGCCCTTTCACTAAGTACACGTTCCCAGTTTCGTCATCAACGCCATGACTTGTCGAAGGGAGGTTGGCTGAGATAGCACGATCGAGTGCGTCAGACCAGGAGGGAGGCAATACAAATGGATGGATGTCGGATAGTTGGTCGGAGACCTAAATATGTTTATTTGTTAGTTTATTCTGGTAGAAGATATCGCGAAAAGGAAGGAAATGAGGGAGAGAACGAATGGATCAATGCTCACAATACTCAACCCCCGAATCCCAATCACCCCACTCGCAGAGTGCTGCTGCCACTTGGACGGCTCAAACACGTTCNAAAAAAGGTCGACATATCCTCCCCAGACCTTCCACACCCGTTCTAAGTTCCGAGAACAACAGCACAGCCCCATGTCGCTTCAGATCTTCGTCTACCTCGATTCTCGATGGTAGGTTGAGGTTGGGGAGTACTGACGACGACCAAGACTTGGTGGAAGTAAAAGCACATCGAATAACCGGTAAAGGGGAAGATTTGGGCGCAAAGACTCGATGAGCCTCGTGTGACGCATGTAGCGTCGTTCCGAACATCGTAATGGATCCATGTAGGACGGTGACACTGCATGTTCCGAGGAGACACAGGGTATCGTGTGATGGGAGGAGTACGATAGTCGAGAGCGGTAGTTTCCCAAGGCCAAGTTTCAATAGCTCGTCTTCTGAAAGTGGAAAGGCTGTCTCTTCTAAAATCGGTTTAAACGTTGATAGCGGTGTCGATATGGTTTGTTGTTGGTTGGCTTTCTGCGCGTGAGGGAAGAGCGTGGAGAGTGTAAGGCCTCCGTCAATTTGCATCAGGCTGTCTTCGTCCGATAGGCTTTCGGACGAAAGGAATGCCTCTTCGTCTCCATCGTCTGCGCCTTCCAGTCCAACGATGAGAGAGTCTGAGTCTGACTCCGAGTCGGAGCCCAGCGTTATAACGTCCTGTCCCTGCTTGAATGAGTCCTGCTGCGGCGTTGTAAAGTACCGCTGCGATCTTGAAGCAGGTTTCGGTGTTTTCTTGGAGTCCTTTTTCCTATCCTTCCTCTTCCTCTTTGATGTCTCTCCCAATCTTTCCTCGTCCTCCTCGTGCAGCTCCCCCGGCCGCTTCGTCTTCGCCTTCTTTTTGCTCCTACTCGATGAAGGAGTGCGTTTCTGCTCAGTCTCAGATGAGGGCTGAGACTTCCTCTTGGACGAATATGACGCATCCGAGGGTCCCCATTCCGGTGTAGCAGCCATCGAGACGTCGCCATCGTTGGCTTGCGCGTGTGCCTGTGCTTTGGCAAGTGCTGCCTTTCGGGCAGCCACTGCACTTATCATGTTGTCTAAAATAAAAATTGTGTTCCATTAGTATCCTCTGAGCGATAATAAGATAGAAAGACTTACCCTAGCCCGAATAAATACGCAAGCAACCTTGAGGGAGAGCCTGGAGACGCGCAGGAAATTTCGCGATCACGCGCCGATAGTCCGGGCCGCCTCCGGCTCGTCTCGATGACGTCAGTTCTTCCAAGCGTCTACTATCTCGGAGGCCTAGGGGTTGGCTGCAGGTGGCATAAGCATTGGCCTCTTCTCGATTCCTTTTCAAGTTCTGAAGGCATCCACCAAATCTCCCATCAAATATCTACCAATCGACCGAAATGTTCAAAGGTGATCAGCCCAAGACATGGGAGCCTGAGATGAGACGGACCCTTCGCTGTCTCATTGGGGTCTACGTTTACGGTCAAACGTGTCTCTAGCCCTTGACTCCACTCATCAAGGTCAGCCAACTATCTCTCCATGAATCTGCATGCTTGTCAACCAACCACCTTTTCGACAAGGTCAGCCTCTGGAGAATTTATATTGGGCTGGCGGCGTCGCTAANCCCCCCAAGACGTTCCACGGTTTCCCATTTCACTTTTCTGCACATCAACATTACTATTCAACCCTATCTGCACATTTCCTACTCTCTACATCCTATCAACAGGGCTCTGTCTACTATTCTCACCACTTCGTACCATTACTTCAAAACATTCAATACGCTACGCGTCCACTCATTCACTGAATCTCGATACTTCATTCAAAGCCTAAGCTTGAAGCACGCACTCTTACTCGTCTCACCTTCCTCACTCTCCCATCGAGTCTATCATGTCCACGGCGACACATGACGGCAAGACGGTCGGCGCTCAGTCTATGATATCGGGCGACTGCGACCATCCTACCTCCCTGCCTCGTTCGACTCGTTCGCCAGGAGATGATGTCTTGGATTTTCCAAGTCACTTCGATACCTCGAGGGTAAGTCAACAATTTAATTTCATTCCCCATACAAGTGCTTAAACATCTCACGGCGCAGAACGTTCGCACTGAGCGAAAGATCTACACTCGAGATCTGACTTCGAGGACGGATAACAGACTCGACCTCGAGTCGCCCGAGCCTTTCCCAGCGAGGTCCCCATCCCGACTCGACCAGCTGATCTTTTCTTCACCTCCCGGGTTGCTCAGCAGTGGACGAGCGACGCAAACGCCGCGGCTGTCCGCGATCCCGTTCTTCCCAGGCCCAATCCACGAGCTCTTTCCCTCTCGTTGGTACGACGACGATGACGACGACGTACAAAAGTCGAATCAAGACGTGGAGGGCGTCGATTCGAGCTGCGAGACGTCCTTCGCTAGTGTCGAGGATACGAGCTTCAGCAGCTTGGGTTTCGGTCATAGCATGGGAGGAGCAGGCGACGAGAGTTACTCCGACGAGTACGAGTCGGCGAATACTTCATTGTCCCTGTCGTCTCTGGGAGGATGCGGTGCGGGGGCCGGCGCTGGTCTCGCAGGAGTAGGAAGGAGGGAGAAGGTGTTGCGGACACACAAGGAGTTGGTTGGCCTCGGGATATTAGGCCTAGACGAGGATCTGGCTTTGCGTCTATCGTCCTTAGGGGTTCCCTATTCCCAATCCCTCTTCGCAGATTCAGCTTCGAGCAAGGATTCGGGAAGCCCTCACTGCAAAAACGACATCAGCGTCGCAGTCGAAGAAGAGGAAGCAGAGAACGCGAATATCGACCAGGACATCGTCATACCATACTCCTCTTTATCCTCGTTCTCGGGGCACATTCTCACCTCCATCCCGGAATGCGATTTAGAATTCGACGACGATTCTGCCGAGGTCGATTCTTCCGGGCTTGGAGGTTTTGACGGCGAGCTGTCGTGGCTCTGTTCACCGTCTCCCTCTCCCACATCTCCATCGTTTCCTTCTCCATCCCCCTCAGAGTACTCGAGCGATGCCCTGTACAGGCTCAGGGAGTCTTTCTCGGGAAAAGGTCAGCCCGGAGTGAGGCTACGAGCTTCGACGTACCCCTCATCCCCTTCTTCGAACTCGTCAACGTCGGCGCCATTGTCCTTGTCGGTCTTGAAGTCTGTAACTTATTAGATAGCCATCAGTAGTAGCTTCAAAAAGGAAGTGTAAAAAGCGTTAGTTTGTCGGTACTTACTGAAAAAAAAAAAACTGTGGTCGTACACTGGGAACCAGTCATCAAAGCGTACTTGCTTGTTCGACGCTTTGTGGCGACCGGGCTAGTTCAACTGGACGAGGGTAAAAATGAAGGATCCAACCGGTCAAGAGTTGAACGTCGAACGGTGAAACCAATCAACGAGGACCGCGGTTTAGGTCACACTGAATGAACCACAGACTGACATCATCCATCAAGAGATATTCGCCTTTCCACTGGCACGGGACATGCTTCGAATGGTGAAATTGAAACTCGACACCGAGTAAGGACAATTCTGATCGAAGAATGACAGGCAGAGTTTCACGCTCGTCGCCTCTCCCGCATACTGACTTCTGCCTCTGAGGAATAGAAGATGCTTTAGCTGGGCGTTCAAAGCTTATGGCTTACAGGGAGGGGGGCTAGCTTTGGCCACACCATCCAATAGCGCCCAAGTAGCGCATTAGGGTCGAATTCATTGTGCTCGCGCAATGTACCGATNGGGGGGTTGTTCAGTGTTTCCACGTCGTGCTGTTTAAAATGGGACGGTCGCCGACCCTCGCGTCCTTCGCCACACCTTCGAACAATCACAATCCTAGTGTCTGTGACCCGTGTCTATTCGTAGCTTGGACCTTATATGAATCCATCCTATATATTCCGCTATAGGGCTGGCCTAAATTCCCCCCAACTACCAAATCCACTCGAGTCCTATCCAAAATTCCAGAACCAGCAATGCCAGCTTCTCGAGCTCTATCAGTGACACTGATATACCATTGTCAATACTCACATCAAAAAATGGAGCGTCCTGGAAGTCCTATCCGTCACCCACACAACCCCATCCGTTGTCCACCAAGTCCTATGGGTACGACCATGAGAGGCTAGTCTAGTAGTTTCTCCGCTTTCGGTGGAGCCATCGCGGAATTCTCCAACCCTAACCGGCGCCGCCTCTATCTAGGTTCCGCTGTTGGAAATAGCAAGTGGCAGAATGCCAAGGAGCATCTTCTAGCTGCGTCCCATTCGACATAAAGCATGCGAAGGGTCCCTTTGAGCTTACCTACGAACACGAAACCTGAACTGGTGGCTGAGATATCGGGGTGTTACGCAAGTCTTTATTCTTCTGCGTCTCTTTCTTTGATACTGACTCTTTTTCTTTTCGCAGTGACATGGATATACAAGTCCTGGCGCTCACTACATTTCGCCCATCAACGTCCTTGAGAAGGTTATCTCGATCACACGCCTTGCGCCCGCGACCAAGATCTGCCGGATGTTCTATGAATACGTTAAGGCACGAGCTGGCGAGTCATCTAACAATTATGCTCTAACAATAGGTCCCGGGAGAATCAAGGTTTAAAAGGTCACCTTTGCGCTGCATCCCGTTCAAAGCGGCAATTGGCAAGCTGACATCGCTTGCGACCTTTGATCTATTCGAGGTGGTCGGCTAATTCTAAGTGTCCGAGTCTGGCGCCCCTTGGGCCTTGGAACTTCTTACTCTGATCGTACCTTGTTCAATTTCTGCCGAGATTTATAATTATCAATAGTTCCTTGGTGTCGATGGATATATATCGAATTTATACTTTTTGCGTGACATTCTGGCTTTACTAAGCTGAGAGAAAGTTGGATTACATATCAACGAGTTTGCCATACCCAGACGCCCTTGTTGTGTCCTCCGCTTGAGCATCCACTTTTACCATCCGAATCAAGTTAAATTCCAGCGTGGATGAAAATCACATACGGGTAATGAAGGCGTTTTGAACTGAACTGCGAGCGTTTCGTCGTGAGTCTGCGATGGGAGAGATCGAAAAACTGAGTGCTCAGTACGCTCGAAATTTGAACCAGTTGACCTTGCTAACTACCAAGGCCTTCATCCGGAAAAGCGTACTAGCTACTCACCACTCCCTTTGCTCATTTCGGAGCTGCCATAATCACCGAGCGAGTCTCAGGAGTCGGTGTAGGTACACATGGAGAAACGCAACATTCGATAGCACGGCTGTATATACAACAAACTAGGAACGATTGCTGTCACATGTACAAAGAGGGAGCGCATAGGAGTTAAGCCTTGCTACTTTAAATAATAAAAATAGTACAGGAAATACGCTGCCACGCGCTAATAGATACCTGGGACAAGTGCATACGGGACTCTATTCGACCAATCCACCCACACCTCTCCGAACTTCTCCATCAAGATCTTATCTTCGCATGGGATGCGCAGTACGAGGCTGACAATCACCGCGAACGAGAATAGGATCCACAATGCCACGATCATCGGTCCCAAGAAGCCATTCCGGGTGCTGGCGATCCCACACTCGCTAACCCATGAGCCACCGACATGGTTCAAATAGGCGCCCAGGATGGTGAGGATAAGTCCTGTATAGCTCGGGTGCCGCACAACGCTATATGGCCCCTGGTCGACGAGTATGTGGTCGTTGTGAATGCATAGCTCGAATGTGAAATGCTTCCCGAGGGTCTTGTAACACCGTAAGCGCAATAGCGCGCCGAACGATGTGAGGATATTGCCCAAGATGAAGCATGGTGTGACTTGAAGACGCATGACACAGCTCGGGTTCCGAACGAGGGTATCGACAATAAATCGCGCAATTGGGTGCGTAGGGGACAGTGTGGTCAGGAGAACTAGTGTCTCTACCAATCCTGCGAGCCAATACGTCGTCTATGTTGTAAAGGTGGTTAGATAAGCTGGCGCTTGGGATGTCAAAAACGCATGAGCTTACACGCAAAAAGACACCTGGGGATGCAAGGCACTTCAGAAAGCGTTCTCGCCAGTCAGGGACGATATGCTCCTTCAAAGGTCTCGCCGCGTTCGGTGGGGTAGCTGCGAGGAGCATCCAAAACGCGTCAAGAATTATGAGGGGTATTTTAATCGAGGGAATAATAGCCATTGTCGGTGGTGGTGAGCGAATGAAGGGGAGATAACTTTACTGTAGACGCACTAAGGGAGCGATTAAGCCCAACTTTATACTTCGAAAATGACCTCCTGAGCAAGGGACCCGTTTCTC
>JANBPK010001762.1:0-11776 GCA_027579435.1 Candolleomyces eurysporus
TGCGTCTAACATGATCAACCCATTAAACCCACGCTNATCCTGCGAAGGAGTGTAGCAGTACTCACCAGCAGAATCGCAGTCGTTTTTCGAGTCACCCTCAAGGTCCAGAGCCTTCATCATCTGCTTCGAGCTCACCAGCCTACCACAGCAGGGGCAAGAGAAAAGCCTCTTTGAACCGGTCCCATCCCCTCCTCTTTGCTTGCTCAGAGTGGTATTCCCGTCGTCCAGAACTTCCTTCCAATACTCCTTCCTGACTCTGGCGACAAGTTGTGCCCGCTGAGCTTCTTCTGACCCCGCCTTCTCTGCCGAATCTGGGTATTTTTCAAGAGCACGCTCGAATGAAGGGAGGGCTTGTGCGGCCTCGACGAAGCCGGCGATGCGAATGTAAGCGCAGATAAGATTGGTTAACGGGATTGCGCAGTTGCTCGTGGGATTGCGGGAATCGTAGGCGACCTTGATAGAAGAACACACTTCAGAGATGGCGAGTTCGAGATTGGTGCGCATTATGAAGGTCGCTAGAAGGAGGGGGGGGGAGGAAAGTTTGATGGACGACAGCAGAAAGGGGAGCTTTGGGTGGGCTGGCGACTGTTGGGGTCCTCGGCATATTTATACCCTATTGCACCTCCTAATGACGACAGAATACAATCAAAGAAGACTACAAAGGTCGACGGCTCGTTATCTCAAAGGCAGAACAAAGGCGCCAACGTGAGATGTTCCTGATCACCTGCTTCATTTCTTTGAAAGGATCAAAGAAAGTCAAGCGTCATGTTCTTTCAGTGACAGGCTTTGGCTTTTGAACGCCACATGTATTGTTCCCCATACCTGGAGAGATTCTGAAGAGTAAGGAGTTGGTTGACTAGCTAAGAGATAACGACGCTCCATGGTGCACTTTACTATTTCTGACGCCATCCGCTCCAGAATTCAAGACTGCGCAGGTACAAGGCTGACTTCGGGTATCAAATCATTGCCCCCGGGCCGTCCACGAAGAGGCAAGGAGCCGTCAACAGGTTCTGAGCCGAATTTCCACAGGTAATAGGTGCTTCAGCACCTTGCACTAGGAGACGAACGACAAGGTATATTCATTTTTGCTTCACCTATATACCCTGAAATCAAATCCTCTCTCGTCAAGTGATGGCTCCTGTCGCCTATTAATGTACAATTCGAGATTAGAGACCCATCGATTGAACGTAGTGGCTTCCTTCATGCAACCGGTTCATGCAATGTATGCATGGTCCTCGAAAGGTTATATGCAGCAGAGATCAGCGTAACGTGCCTAGTTTCGAATTAGTCAGCAGACATCATCAAGAGAAAGCATTCGACTTTGAAAGAAACATACGTGAAGCCTTGTACAGCGTTTCCAAGCCTAGGTCCAAGATATCAATATCAATCTCCGACCTGAGAGCAACAGGACTCACGCTTCTCCAGCATCAGAGATTTCCTCGGTACACAGTCCGACGTGATTAAGATAAAGCAAGAAGTCCTAATAGAAGCCAGTTAACATCAGCATCCGACGCAGATATCAAACACGCACCTCAAACATGGACACAGCCTTCAGAAGGAGAGCTCGATCGTTGTTCCCGGCCCTCGTAAGTGCTTCAACACACCAGAGAGTGCAGAGACAGAACGTTCCTTCTTCACCACCAACACCGTCCCCAGACTTCCGAACATCGTACCGATACACCAGGTTCTAGTAGAAGATGAGTTCTGGTTCCATGGCAGCTATCGCTCGAAACGCACATTCGATGTCAAGCCACCCCTCTCCGGAGTCTTCATAATCCTCTTGAGCGTACTCACGAACCTGGGATCAGACTGTGCAAGCACCGGGGGCTCAGCAACGGTGAACTTCCAACTGAGGGAGTATCTGGACACTCACAGCCTGCATAAAGAACACCAACGGCATGATCAACACCGCCGCGTCCACGACGTCTTTCTCCTCATAGCTTTGCCCGAAGAACCGTTCCTCCTTGTTCCACGCCTTGTGCATGATATCTTCATACAGAGTATCTCGTGCCTCGAGCCACTTGTTCCGATTAGGACACGGCAAAGAACGCTTGTCAGCAAGACGCAGACCACGGTCGATCGCGACCCAGAGCATGACCTTCGAGTAGGTAAAGTTCCGCTTCATATCTCGTACCTCCCTAGAAAGACGGGTTAGTCGGAGATTGGGAAGGCGGATATCTCGCAGGACGTACCAGATGGAGCTGTCAAACCGGGGGGGAGTATCAAGGTTAAATGAGCTGGACCGAACCAGTGGATTAGAAATAGTACAGAAACGTGGACGCACAGGTCAGGATCGTTATAGTGTTCAACGACGTCTGTGGGAGTCCTTTCAGTGACTCTGAAACATCAAACAGGAGCAAAAGGGCGTACAATCCACACTGTAACACCGAGTCAGTCAAGGGTACCGGCAAGGATGCGACCTTAGAACTTACATCTCACGAACAAGCACCCAGTCATCGTAACTCTACAACCCAAATGCGTTCAATACCAAAAAGGGCAATTACTAAAGGGAGCAGAGCACTCACCAGCGGTTTACCGAACTACATTACAAGAACGGTCAGAACAGGAGTAGCAGCCAGAAAGAACGAATGAAACGCACCTTCTGACCAAGGTAGATACAATCCATCAACTCGCCATAT
Source organism: Candolleomyces eurysporus (assembly GCA_027579435.1). NCBI lineage: Eukaryota > Fungi > Basidiomycota > Agaricomycetes > Agaricales > Psathyrellaceae > Candolleomyces > Candolleomyces eurysporus. Next base: position 2,640 of record JANBPK010001762.1, read on the forward strand.
ATATCCAGCTGGACGTGGTCCGCGGCGCCATTTCCAATCCTGACCGGCTTGCTACCTTTGTGACCATCGAGATGATTGAGTTCGATCTCTTCCATATCCTTCTCTCCGTGGATAGTATACATGATCTGGATGGATCCATCAGGGTTCTTATCCCTGAGTCGATCAAAGATGAATTCGAGGTAGGCTAGAGCGAACGTGATAAGCTTTTAGTGAGCAAGAAGTTCGTTGGGACCCACCGTTCGCTTCTTCCGTGAATCCCAGCCTGATCAAAGCGTACAACGTGAAACTCGAGTCTCGGATCCAACTATAACGATAATCCCAGTTCCTGACACCCTGTATTGCAGACGCTGTCAACTACGCCTGAAACAATCGAAAGAGATCATCAAAACATACCCCAATATACTCAGGCAAACTGAATGTCGGAGACGCCACCACAGCACCAGTAGGTTCGAAAATGAGAAGTTTAAGCGCCAGGGCGGATCGCAGAACCGATTCCTTCCATGATCCAGTGTATGTGGACTTGCGAATCCAATCATACCAGTACTTGTTCGTAGTCTAGACGACGGCAAATGAGCAGAGGCTTCATCTAGACTCGTAAGGTAGCTCACCTGCAGCAAGCTGGCCACCAGGTCCTTTGTCAGCCAGGGATCGTCAGGGGGTCTCTTTCCATTCTTACTCCCAGCCCGCAATCCCGCTGCAATTCCACCGACGAACGCCTTCTTCCCACTATCACGTACAGTTAGATTCATATCCACTTTCAGCCCAACAGAGTGACCCTGCCCACTGGCGCCTTCCGGAACGGCGCCCAACGTGGCCTGCTTAACTTCGACATCAGAAGGCGGCGGGAGCTTGGGTGTTTTATCATCTTTCTTCTCCTTCGCCGTGCCTTCAGGAATTGGCGATCCAGGAACGATTCGGAAGATGAACGTCACTCCCTGTCCTTCCTTCAGCTCGAACTCAGCCTCAACGCCCAGACCCTTGTGACCTTTCTTGCTGAGATCCAGCAGGTTAAGCTCGACGTCCGGAACAGCATCCCCATCGCAACCACCGTGACTATCTTCAGCATGAACGACATATCGAAGATCCATCGTTAACGAGGGTGATTCGAAGAGAGCCTTCTTGTGTGGCTTATCTGGGACGGTTTTGCGATCCTCAGGAGTTTCGAGCGGATTGGCTTGAGCAAGATCATCCGAGTCTGAAGATGGAGAATCGATCGTGCTTCCGGTGTGCTTTCGGAGGTGTTGACCCCATTCTTTTTCCAGGATACCCTCGTAGTCCTTCTTGCTGAGGGTACGCTCGCCATTACCGGTGGCTTCGGGGGAAATAGAGTCGTCGTCGATCAGGGTGGTGACATGGGCGTCGCGAGCGTAATTGAAGGCGGGGGCGCATTGCATTTGCACCGGGAGGCGGCCTCGGACACATTCGACGCGACGGATGAGCCATTGGAGGAGAGGCTTGGTGGGACGGGCAAGCGAAGATTTGGGAGCCAATGGAGAACGCGGTAGAAAGTCTACGGGGTATTAGATGCAGAATCAATTGGAGCTGGTCAGCTCAACGCACCGGTAACACTGACGACTCCCGCATCGTTCATAAATTTCGTCTGCAACACATTCGAGCTAGGGAGGTAGTTCTGCTTCGTCGTGAACGGCTCCAAGGGCGTAATACTGAAATGCCCGCCCTTATCCTTGTCCAGAATGCGCGCGAATACGGAGGGAGAGTCGAAATTAGGAACGCAGTAGGATTCGACTGTGACGGGATCAGTCAATCCGTCGATCAATACAAAGGGATCTACGCACTCGAACCATCCAAACTGACGAGCGCAGCGGTGCGCAAGTTCCCAATTAAACCGTGATCAGCGATGGGAATGTAGTCTCGCTCGTCGGTGGGATGTATAAGGTTCATAGTACGCTTGTACGTGCGCGTTTGTTGCGCACTTCCACCGGTGTCGAGACCAGCGTTTGCCTTGGACGCCATCAGTAAAGCGATGGTATTGCGAGTGAGAGGTGAGCAGGAATGAAGACGATAGCTGTGGTTAACGTGGTGATATCGATGGGATGCGAACGATGCAGTCTTGAGACCTTTAAGAGGTTCCCAGTCTGGACGGTTCGATACTAGTCGGGGTGATGATAGGTGGTGCGCAGAAGAAAGGCCTCTGCGCTGACTGCGGGAGACACAGAAACGTTTGTCGAAGTGGTGGTGGTTATATCGATACTGATAACGAAGCCCCACCAAGGGCGACGATGTTCCATCAGGATCGGAAGAGGTATGATGACGTTGCTGCTGACCACTCCGGCGATTGGTATGTATTGTTCGGCGTAACGCATGACTAACACGGGGGTGGGTGGTCTTGATACATGAGGGCGCGTGTACTTGAAATGCCTCGGAATGGGGTAGAAAACGAAGTCTTGTGGTCATTCTATATTTCTAATTTGGTGAGATATCTTCTAGGTGACAGATTTCACCCCAGCCGTCACTCCTTCAGAGCTCTTCTATGCCCGCAATCACGTCCCTTGGCTTCCGAATACTGTCTCCAAGACTTCGGCGTGGAAAGTGGGCCTCCAATATCGGTCGGACCAGGGTATATTGGCTGAGATACGACTCCAGCTTACAACGAGTTGAGACCTTTGGAGTCGTAGTAGCCTTTCGGATCTTGAGTGATACCGCAACGAAAAANTGTGGTGATTCAAGCGCCTAGGATACTGTGTGGAGAAAGGGAGCGCACGAAAGAAGGAGAGGAATGCAAGGAAGGAATGGACAAGCAAAGAGCCAAGAAAGAAACTGGTCCAGTAGTTGGAGGGCAACCTGCGCCAGCAGCCTCAAGCTTGTTCCGAGTTGTGATTATCTCCTTCGAGCTGTTCGGCCGTTCTATCGGAGTTAGCATGCCTACCCGCCACCCATCACTCTACCGTCGGTGCGCCCGGGGAGGACGGGTGCTTCGGGTGCTTGGTCCGCCAAGCCATCAAATTGCTTGTTTCGTGCATGCCCGCCTAGCTCAATCGGATAGAGCGTCAGACTCTTACCTAGGCAAGGCATCTGAAGGCTGCGAGTTCGACCCTCGCGGTGGGCTACTTGATTTTCTTTTTGTCCAAGAATTCTTTGACACTGCGTGAGACGAAGAAATACAGTAACAATGCTACGAGAAACAGAACAGGGGTATCTACGCTACGGAACGGCCAACACACCAACCCTCAAACTGGACGACTTTCTTAGCTCCTCCCAATTCTCGCCCAACTGAAATACCGTTGGCAAAGCGTTCCAAGTCGCGTTCTTCGCTATCAAAGGCACCCGGCCAAGGTCCCTTGGAGCCCAGAAAGGATTGATCCCACCCTGGTTTGCGGGCGCTTGTTGGGCCTGCAGCATCGACGAAGCCACAGCAGTACTCGCAGCCGCAAGAGCCGCCAGACTGCCAGGTTGAGGCGGATGGTTCGGAATCGAGCCTGGCACAGGGACGTGACCAAGGCCCGCGGGCGGCATACCAGGAGGCTGCAGCCCAGGCCCATGAATCTGGATAGACATCTGGGGTGTAAACGTCCGAGGAGGCGCATGGCCTGCATGCTGCGTCATTTTCAAACAAACTTCGTACGCCCCAACGACACACCGACACCGATCCTGCCACGAAAGCTTCTCCAATTGGTAAACTTCTTTTGGGGAGCAAATTGATATGATGGTGTAGAATGCGGCGGGGAGTAGTTCAGGTATTCCGTGGTTCCTCGCGAGATCGATGATGGCTACGCAATGTTGGCGCTGAGCAGCCAAAGCGGTTGCGTCCTGCCATGGTAGCGTCTGCAATTTTTGGATCATCGCGTCAGGCGAGATCGGCGCGATTCGGTGTAGTGTAAATGACAGGGGCTCGTGAAGCGAGTGGAAATGGTATTTATCGACGATGACGAGCATTGAGTCGATTATGGTGAGATACTGGTCATAATCTCTGTTGTGTATCATCCGGGGGAGGGTGAGCAGCATAAACCTGCGACGAAGCGATTGCCAGCTTCGGGTGAGTAAGTCGATGGCACAGAGTACTAATCAACGCACTGGGGATCGTATATCGTGTTCAAAACGTTCTGGAATCCGTTTGGGTTATCCTCGGGCAGGTGTAAAATGATGTCCCCGACAGCCTTTGTAAGGCTGCCGCCGGAGCTGGGTCCGGCAGAGGAGGACGCTGCTGCACAGTCCACTCCAGGACCACCGTCGCGAGCAGGTGAGCCGATAGAGAACATATCCTTGAATATAGTCGAGTGTTTCACGATGATGCCTTGATGAATCCTGAACTTGACTGCCGCTTCACTGTCTGCGGGGCCGACCAGGAGCACCAAAGAACCATCGGAATAGTAATGGTCGGAGTGTGCAGGGTACGATGCAGCCAGTGTTTCGAGCTGAGCAAGCTCGCTCACCGGCGGAGTGCAGGACATGAGAGGATGAAAGAAAGGATGAGGGGAAAGGGAAGGATGACACGAGACATGAGATCAAGAGCAAGAACGCGAGTATATCGACCACGTTGGAAAGGCTAACTCGACTTGGCTCATCCGTCATGGGGGGGGAAACGTGACAAATCTGTATTACGTGCAATCGGAAATCTCCTTGCGGCAATTTCGGCTTAGCTCATTTAGTGGGTGGTCGCTGCTTGCCGGGCTCGGGAACTGTGCGGGAACTTGCGACCGTCGCGAATCCCCATCAGCTGTACCTGTCCGGAATTATTTAAACGGTAAGACGGAATAGATACAGAGTGCAAGACCTATACTTAATTCTGCAGACACTGGAAGCTGACCTTCGCATCCTTCCCCAACCCTGTAAGTTTAACAACTTGTTCGTCGAAAGGAACGACATCCAACGCGTTATCCGACCACCGGCTCACTTCAAACTTCCCCGAAAGGTTGTCGTCTTCGGCAGTGAGGAACAAGCATTTGGCAGGCCGTTTGACGCTCACTCGAATGGTGACAGCTCCTTCGCTTTCGGTTGTTGAAATCTCCACTCCAGGATCCGGAATGTCGAGCAGACGGTAAGGCTGAGGCCAATCCACGAATCGCGCCAAAACTTCTCCAGTTTCGGGATGGAGTAGCCGTGCAGAGGCGACTACACGACCGGACGTGGTCGTTCCAGGTTTGTTGTAGATGTCCCCAGGGAGTGAAGGTGGTTCAGGCACATCAAATGTTCCAAGCTCGGTCGTTTTATTCGCCGCCAACGAGACCAGAGATGATGCGGATGTCTCCAGGTCCTGTCGATGGCGCCATTCAGGATTTTCGAGATCGAAGTATTGGATGTCTAGCTTGACTACTTCTGAAACGGTTTCATTTCCTGTGCGGGTGGCCCAGATATGCAACTTGGCGGAGACGGAGCGGGTAGCTCCGTATTCATAAAACTGTGGTTGGAGAATGACCGTGAGTAGAGGAGCCCGCCAACATGTAATCCAAGCAATACCTGCTTCGGTCGGTCATTGGCTCTGTTTTGGACGACCTCTCGAGACATGCTAATAGTCAAAGGCGCAAGGTCTCGAGCGATGACATAGTACACCGGCTTGGGACGGAGCTACCCCAAGCGGTAATCAGAACACGGATAGAAACTAGCGATAAGAATAACGCTTACGAAGTAATCCACAAAGGCCCAAGAGGTGACTGGCCAACAGTCGTTGAGCTGCCACACTAGCACACCTCCGCACTAATATGTCCAATAATTAGAGGTCGTCTAAGTTAGTGGGTCGAACATTCACTCACGTATCTGCTCCCTGGTCCTCTCCACTCCCTCTTCCAAGCTCGATACGCCAGTCCCACCGCTTCAGCTTGCATCACTTGAGTATTGAAGACATGTCTATAGGGGGAAAGGTCAATAAATTTGTTCCATCATAACCGATATACTTACTTCGTGAGGTCAGAAGTGAGTCTGAAGTTTTCGTTCATCGTAATCGCAAACCGTCTCTCGAATGCTCCGGCCCTGTTATGCTGAGCGATTATCTTCGACTGCGCGTAGCGTTCGCGAGGGTCCACGCCCTGCATCCAGTATTCGATAGTCTTCATTGAGGGCATTGCGGGTATACCGAACTCGCTAATGGACACGAGGACCAAGTTCACAACATCAGCATAGGCGATGGAGAAGTTCGTACTTGAAATGGTGCTCACCTAACGAACCGCCCTCCAAGTCGTCCATATTCTTGCCAGGGAAGCTCTTTGCCTCCCCAAATATTCCACTGGTGGACGTCCCCGACAGTGGGGTCACTTGTATCCCAACCCTTTCCCCCGTATGGCGAGCCCCGATGGTAAGGAATCGAGCCCTCGGTCAAGGTGTTGACAACGTCAGGGAGGACGTCTTCGTAAATGACCACTGCTGGCAGGTGAGGCACGTCTTTGAAAGCAACAATGAGATCGCGTCAATGGATTGCGTAAAACAGAATCATAGTAATGCGGCTTACCTCCCCATTGTAGAACCATCTGGTAATCTTCGTTGTTACCGCAAAACAGTGTGATCGCGGGGTGGTGCCTCAGCCGCTTTACGTTGTACTCTGCCTCCTTGCGGACAGAATCGACGAATGATTTGTGCGCAGGATATACTCCGCACGCAAACTGAAAGTCTTGCCAGACGAGAATCCCCAGTTCTATCATATGGGGAGGACGCCGACAAGTTAAATATATTACAATTTTCCAAGGACGTTTTTACGGAAGAACGCACCATCACATATATCGTAGAAGATATCCGGCTCATAAATCCCTCCACCCCAAATCCTCACCATGTTTTGACCTCCATCTTTAAGGATAGTCAGCCACTGCCTATACCTATCATCGGAGATGGTGGTCAGGAAATTGTCAGCAGGGATCCAGTTCGATCCTAAACAGACTTTAGCAATACCACAATCAGGCATTCGTGTCGGGGAGCTCACCCCCCATAAACATCTCCACTCCGTTGACCTTAAAGAAGAACGTCGTGCCGGTACCGTACTGGTCTGCTTCTTCCAATGGCTCTTGAACGAGCTCGACAGATCGGAACCCCACCTTCTTTGATACCGAGTCGAGGGTAGCGTCTCCCTGAAGAGTGTTAGTACGAAATCAAGTTCAAAATCGGGTAGCCATACTCACAGGCCCAATCAACTTCACAGATACCTCGTACAAATTCTGAGAACCATAGCCAACAGGCCACCATGATTCGACTCCCAGGTCTTCGAGGCCATCCCAAGACAAAACGTTTTGGAGCGGCAGCGTGAACGTACCCGACTCGGACTGTATGGCAAGTTCACTGATACTGAATTTAGTCAGTGAGACGCTCTCGGTGCTGATGGCAGCTTCGGCCTTCTTCAACGACACCTCGAGCTTGAAGGGGAACTCGTCGGAGCCGGTTGGGTGCTCGCGAAGCGATTTCAGAGCACTGGCTGACAATCCGAGGGTAAGGTTGGCCGATAACGAGAGTTTGAATGTCCCATCGAGGACGTCGAGAGATGCTTTGGGATTGAAGTCGTCGATGCGAACTGCATAATGTGTAAGAGATATGTTGCGGTACGGACCGTATGTCATTAACTCGGGACCCTGGAGTTTCGGGATACGATGTTAAGCGCACTGCTAGAACCACCAGTGAGGGTGCTCACCCAGTCCCATCTTCGAGCAACGGTGAGCACGTATCAAGATTGAGAGAAAGTTGTTCACGTACCTCCAGTCGTACTGTGGTTTTCTCAAGTACACCCGACTCGGATCTCCGAGGTTTGTGGATCCTGCCCGAATCTTCCCGTGGATCTCCTCTTGCTGTTTTGCGTAAGCCTTTGCACACCGAAAGTGTAGGAGAAGTGTGTTTCCTTCCAGCCTCAAAGCGGCGATCTCCCCTTCACCAGGCACCTCATACACGTATTGGCGAAATGCATTGTCCACTTCCAGTATCTTCCTGTCATTCTAAAAGAAAAGGTCACAAAACTAAGAAGAGGAACAAAGATCAACATGTCCCACATACCAGGTAAACGTCGCAGAGTGTGTCGAGACCATCAAACGTTAGACGAGTTGCATTTGAAACGTCCAGAGAAGGAGCGTCAAAAGTACACGAATAGAGCCACTCCGTCTCTCCAACCCCTTCCAACAGATGCGTCAGTGGAGCTTTCAATAGATCACCGCCTGAAACGGTTACTCACATTGGACTTCGTGCTCATTGAACGCAACATACGGATGCGGAATGATCTGCCGGTTCAACAACTCGACGTGAACCTCAGATGGGAACTGAGAGGCTCGAAACCAAGAGTGCTTGATACTCTCGCGAGTCGGTACAGGTTCGTCGTTGTCCGAAATCTCGTCCTCGACATGGTGTCTGTTGAACTCTCGAATGACGTCTTCGTAACCTCCAATGCTGTGCCGCTCTTTCCACCACCAAGTGGCATTGGAAAGCAGACTTGTTTGGGTTATTGGGATCTGTTGGCTTATCATGGGCAACAATGCAACGAAGGGAGTGATAAGAAGGATGCAACTGACTAGAATGCTCGGCGAAATACAGTCGGTCATATAAGGGTCATTTGATCAGCTATGATCAAGAAGCAGGTACCGTAACCGCACCCGGACCACCGTCACCAACCCTTCTTCGCTTCTTCCACGCGTCGCAAGATAGGTTCTTCCATTTCCGAATACGAGATGGTGGCCTATGGTGGCTAATTTCACAGGTTTGCATCCGCGGCTCACTAACGCAGTGAGTACAAGAAAATCAGGAAAAAGTTGAACGAAAGCATCAGCGTCGAGTATAGTCTAATGCTTGAGTTCACGTAGTAGTTCGTACCAATGGAAGTAGATCGCTGCACGTACGTTATACTGACTGGCGCTGTATATCCACTCAGCGACTGTATGGGCCGTTTCCGGTTCACGTAACGAGAGGATGGTCCAAACGAAGCTACGGCTCTCGGACGCGATGATAATACGGTAGTCAATTATATGAAGGTGTTTGGAATTGACGATTAGACTTGGGCCACTCTCATCTGCTGATAGTAAGAAATTTAGATCCCAATAGGTGGAAAGAAGGTTCACACACCGTTCATGACATCTAACCTGAAAAACCAATAGGCCTTGGATGAGTCCCGGATTTCCCATTGCAATAGGAAAACTACACTAGGGATTATGGTCCGTTAGCCAGCGTCAGCAAAATAAAGCAAATGTACTGACAGAGATATGATAATAACACCACCGATCCTT
>JANBPK010001763.1:0-11768 GCA_027579435.1 Candolleomyces eurysporus
CAAGACCGAAATCTATCTCGGGTTCTGAAGACAACCGAGGGTCCGGTCTCCATTCCGCATCAGTTCACACCTTGAGTCGGCTCTTCAGAAGTTCTCAACCGAGCCGCTTCGTACTTCCGAATCCAGTAACTGTCATGTTTAATTGACTTAACGGATTTGCCATCACGTCCTCGAAGCCACAGAGTGACGTTACACCTTCCACTTAGCGAATGTCAGGGCGAATGTCCCTTGTAGTGTGCAGACTCTCTTCCTACGCCGTACCTCGCCAGGTCGGGCGCGCAGTTATGGTTCCGAATTATTTCTCTACCCTTCGGATACGTTCGCAGGGCCTTCCTAACTTAAAGCACCACTGCCGAACCGTCGTACTCGGGTCGCTGAGCCAGATCCTTGAGAGTTGCTAAGTCCGAAGCCGGGAACCGCTTCGACTCTTGGTTTCGCAATGTTCAGAAGACATGCTGAGTTCTATAAGTCGTCATCGTTACTTAGTACTTTAATTCAGAAGAGCTTCCAAAGAAAAGTTCTATTAATTCGCGATTTTTCTAGGGGTATGCAGGCAGCTGCCATATCAACGTGATGCCAAGTACCTTTGTTCACCAGGCACTAGGCCTGGAGGAGGCTATGTGAGTCTGGGTTGACTTACTGCCATGCAGATACTGATGACACATGCAGACGTAGGCATCTCATTGAGGCAAAGGACCTTGGCCAACCCCCAACTGATCTGCAGTTGAGTGAACTCACAGAACAGGCCAACACCCTGTGGCAGAAGTTCAAGAGCTGGGAGAAGCTGCAGGCTGTCCACATGCCAACAGTAACTCCACATCAACAATTGCTGGGTGAGGAGGCAGGCACATTCAGCAAGAACATGAAGGAACTGCAGCTACAAGGAGTGCATCCTTCTTGCTGAAGAGATGAGCTGAGTAGAACAGTTCTGGGCCTGGGATGCAGGGCAGTGGGAGGAGTGTGCTCAGGCATTTGAACTGGGCAAGGTAGCTCCAGATATTCCCCTGGTTGATCACAACTACCCTGAACTTGTCAAGAAGTCACAGGTAGCCGCTGATATGCTCTCAACAGGGAAGCAAGCATATGCTCACTGGCAGGCTGCAATCCATTGGGATTTGGCAGAGAGGGCCAAGTCCAACCATGCCTCTCTTTATGATCAACTGAAGATGTTTGGGGATGGGAACAAGGTACAGGATGCAAGGGTTATGGTTGAATGTGTGGATAGATCCCTGAATTCCTACTTTACTTACTTTTTAAATACATATGCTGGTTGCTGAACACAATGATGCATGCAACCTTTTTCCAGAAACAGGCCTTTGATGTGCACAAGCAGCGGTTGGTGCCTTCATCCAGAAACAGAAGGTGCTTGTGCCATTAATTTGGCTGTGACATTGATATGACTGCATCTGTTTTAGCAAATAATAGTTCAATTTTTGTGATAGTAAACTATGATGTTGATGCAGTCTGACCCTCTAACTACAAGAAATACTAGGCTATCAATAAGGTTCACACAGCTTGAGAAGGAGAGAAGGGCTAGTACTACCTGCTCTAGGGATACGAGAGCTGAAGTTACTCAAGACTGTCAGCTTGAAGCCGTCCCAGTTGTATTATACCCAGACTGGAGGAGCTACATTAGTTGATGCCATGCTAAAAGTCAGGCGGCTCAACTGAAGCAGCTTCAGAAAGTCATATACCTTTTACATGCAACTGCCAGGACTCTCAGGCGGCACAACCAGGGGTCTAGGAATCAGGCGGCTTCACATTAATTGAGCATGAGTGCTAGAGCGGCTCAAGGCATCCTTTGAAACAACAAAATCCATGGCTAGTGGCATAGCCAGGTGGCTGTGATAAACTCCAACATGGCATGGGGAACTGAAGTGGCTTGAGTCCTGAGTCAAAGGAATGACCAGACTGACCATTGGCATTGGGCAAAAAGGTGCAGGTGACTTGGGAAAAGGCAACCATACCTATCCAAGCAGCTTGAGATTGGCAACAAGGGCAGGGCATGCAGAGCAAGGATGCCCATCCACCCACAATTGTCAGTTGGCATCTCACGCAGCTTCACCAGAAAGGAAATGGTGATCCAAATTTGGCATCCAGAGGCACGCCTGACTTGCATGGCTACAATCTTGGTGTGGCCTCTACTGATACCCGGTTTCATTTTCTCTCTATTTTTTGCTTGGACTTTTACTATTGGCTATATGCTTATCTATCACATGTGTCTCTTTGTCTATTTTTGCATGGCTTGAAGTAGTATATATACATGCTAAAATACTGTTTGGGCAGCATCATTGTATCATTGTTGTCTTATCTTTACTTGTGTTTATCAGTGAATCTATCCAGCTTCCTGTTCATATTTCACACAGCATGAACTGTCTTGCACTTTGGAATTTAGGAGCTCAGAAGTCATAAGGAGCAACTACTTGAGACTTGGAATCTCACTAGTGTACATCAGGGTACTCTAGTATTTGTGGAATTTAACTAAGGGAGAACTGGGATACCTTGTATTCTTAATTCACTCTATAACCCCCACCAACTTGCACTTTGACTTCGTGCAGCCTTACTCTCACACCACTTGACTACACCTGGCCTGGGTATAGGTTGTGCTTTGGTTGGTTTTGTGTGTGTGTTCTGAGCTCAGTAGCACCAACACAGGGCTTTTGACCACATATTTTGAGCCTAAATACCTTGAAATTACATAGAAAATGCACCATATATTTTTAGTGTATTTTTACAAAAAATACAGAATAAATACGGAAGGTATGTATTTTCTAGAAAAAATACCAAWCTATTATGGGTCAAAAGTCAAGTTCCATTGGTTTGCCTGGTGAGTAGAAATCAATCCAATGGAACTTAGTTTTGACCCATAATAGTTTAGTATTTTCTCAGTATTTTTTCCAGAAAATACATATCTTTTGTATTTGTTCTGTATTTTTTGTAAAAATACACTAGAAATATATGGTGTTTTTTCTATGTATTTTCTATGTATTTGGATTCAAAATATGAAGCAGAAAACCCTGTGAGTGCACCACTGAAGCAAAACAACATGCAATACAAAACTGACTACAAGACTAGCAATGCATGAGTCTGACTCTAGGAGAGAGATAGGGAAGTAGAAGTAGAGATTTCTGATGGAGCGATGGTGGCCTCCAAGGTACGCTCTTGTCATTGATCAGCGCTGATGCGCAGGTCGCGTTCTAAGGCTCAAAACACAACTAGACAAAGAACCAAACTCTAACACCAACACACACACAAAATAAACACACCAAGTATCTTCGGAAGATAAGAGGCGGGCAAGGGTATAGTGAAAAGCTCTAAGTCAAGCTGGACTTGGGCTTTGGAACGTAAACTTTGCAATCGCAAGTTCGANGGGGGGAGCTAAGGCTCAACCAGGTTCGATGTTATTGCTTCGGAAGCTAAACTTCGTAGACAACAGACTTCGACGATACACGGCTTCAACTTCAGAAGTGAGAACACGGTCTCGACACGATATAACTTTAACAACGCAATGAGAACACGGCCTCCAAACGACTTCTGAGCTTAGACACGCAAAAGATAACAGAAAGGCTCTCGTAGATTCGGTGGGTAACACGGACCCAGACGCAAAATACAATGCTAGCTACCCACTATGTAGATTCAGTACTTAGAGTCCAAGATTAAATACTGTAAATAAGTTTGGCAAACACATTCAAAACAAACAGAGATAAAAGCACATGAAATTAACCAGTCCAGAAAGAAATAATCATATGAGGGTATCCAGGTTCCAGAACTAGGTCTCGACCTTCCTAGACTTGCATCAAGACTTGTTCAGAACCACTGCCGAAACGGCACTCCACTACTTCCACATGTTTAGATAGTTCAGAATAGGTTTGGAGGTGAGTACCTTTGCTCCCGACCCTACTTCCGTCTATCCGGTTCACTGGGCACCACTCCCAAGCCCTCATCACGTCATTGCCCTGGCTCTAGGCCTTCCGCATTCTTCCGCACTCCATGCTTTCCTTGTTATCCACGTTGGTTCACAAGACCGAAACCTATCCCGGGTTCTGAAGGCAGCCAAGGGTCTGGTCTCCACTCCGCATCAGTTCTCGCAATGTTCAGAAGACATGCTAAGCTCTATAAGTTGTTATCGTTACTTAGTACTTTAATTCAGAAGAGCTTCCAAAGAAAAGTTCTTTTAATTCGCGATTTTTCTAGGGGTATGCAGGCAACTGCCGTATCAGTGTGGTTAGCGTCTCAGCACTGTCGCTTGTTGTTAGTGCTCGGCCTCGCTTGATTTTAACCATCAATCTGCTCACCTGAAGAGTAGGTGTCGCAGATCACGAACCCCACCTTGTCGTTGGTCAGCGCGTTGCAAGCAGCTGCCGATGCCAGTCACTATAAAGCAAGCTTCGCCTTGTTCTTGCGGAGCTCAGGGCCTGGAACGTTAAGGAAATCCGGGAACCTTACATGTACAATGTTATTGTCAAACAGACTGCGAATGGTTTGTGGGCAGCAGCTGTCGATCTTGCAGATGTGCTCTTCCTTGAAGTGCTCCCATATCTCAAATCCCCTCTCCTGGTACTTGGCGAAGCATGCCTTGACGCAGTCTGGTATGCTCTCCATGTAGTTCGCGATTCCTAGCTGATAGACCATGATGTCGTACAGGCAAACCAATCCGTGATATGCGATGTAGTTCATGACAGGGGTGGAGTGGAAATGCAGGATAGGAAGGAGGGGTTGTCCTTTGGAGACTATCACGTTTATCTTGTAGGCTTTCTTGTTAATCAACTCAAATATAAGACTGATGTCTCGGAGGTTGCTTCCGTATTCCGGAAGATGCGTTCCACGAGGATATATCTGCTTGCATTGAGCGTACCCCTTTTTCTTCAGGTAGGACAGAACCATCCCGTAGGCGTCCATGCTGGTGAAGAGGTCGAGATTGTTTGGTATGAGCATATCCATGTCGACAACTGGCAATATGAATGAGCCTGAAATGAGAGTGTCGGTGAGTTCCATCATGCAAAGCAGAGATGGCGCTTTGATGCCGATTCTTCACAGGTCCTGGTCCAATCTGTCCAACAGTACGGTGCCAACGTCGATTTTGTCCACAAGCCTTTTCAATTGCATCCAACAAAGGTCAGTGAGACCACTGTTGTGAAGTATAATCCTCTTCCTCGCCCTGTCCATGGACTGGATCTCGTCGTTGTCTACAAATTTGAGACCCTCCAGGGCTGCTTCGATCACAGCCTGGTTCACGATGTCTCCAAGCATGCTGCCGTCCTCCAAGGTAACATATCCCAAGGTCTCTTCCTCAACAGAGTACAGGTCGCTGCTTCCGGTCCCTGTCGCCTCTCCATCTGTTGTCCAGTCTGAGTCGTCATCGTCTTCTGGTGCTGTGTCTTCTATGTGGGAGGTCTGATTCTTGGGGCCGTCTCTTACTTCCTGCCTTTTTGCTGCCAATCCTGAAGCCTGGGCCTTCTCTGTATCCGTCAAACTGGCCTCGTCTTCTGTGTCGCTGACTGTGAACTCTATTCTTGTGGTCAGTCTTTCTTCTTCCCTTAGTTGATGCGTCGCCTTCACCTGTGTTTAGCAGCTTTATCATGTGGCTGACGGTGTTAATTCGCTTTGGCACTGCATTTGTTGGTGAGCACTTCATTGTTGAAGTGATAGTCTGCAGCCTAATGTGTACTGATGCCTCAAGGCTTTGCACTTCTTGTAGGTCTACCCTTTCCAATATTAGGATATCCCTTTGGTCAAGGACTCTGCGCCGCCGCCATTTCCTCGAGGGTTTCTGTTTGATTGTTTGTTGGTTAGCCAACAAACGCGATGCTTACCCCTTTCTTCCTTGCTGAGCTGGTGGTGCCTGGTAGCCTTGCTTGCAGGGTCAGCCCTTGCCTGTAAGGTACTGTGCACCTTTGATACAATACGAGGCCTCTTGCTTGCCTTCCAGATAGCCGTGGGCGTCAGACTTGCGCTGTGGTTGGCCGAGCTGACCGATCGTCGAGGCCTCTTGACTGCCTGTGGTTTGGTCAGTGTTTCCATGTTGCCTTCGAGGTCTGTGCAATGAGATTATGTGTAGTATGAGAGCGGTGGATGCTTCAAGTAGACAGTGGGATGGGGCTTGCTATCTTACCTTCTGCTTTCCTTTGCCCGGCTTTTGTACCCCGCTGCTATGTCTATCCACTTGTCTNTTTTTTGTTTTANTTTTTTGTTTTCCTTTTTTTTCCTTTCCCTGAGTTCGACAGGTAGGGTCGTTGGTTTTTGCCACACGATTCGCTCTCTTTCTCGCTCTCTCCCGTGTTCCTGAGCAACGTTGTGAATTCTATCTGCCTTTGCCGTGCCTTCCCGTGCACGTTGTGCTACTTCGCTAGTGCTGGATGATATGTTGCCAATCTGTTATATCATCACCCTGGCTCGACTCGCTAATGCCCTTGGCTTGGTGGTTCAGGTTGCAGCAGTTGACTGCGTCTAATGCAGATTTTGGCTCGTTATTGACACTGGTGATCTTAGATTAATGCCCTATTCCAGCGTCTGTTATCGGTTGGCTTGTACCCCCTTCTGGTACGTTGAGATGCTGTCAACTTGCCGTTTTTGACTTGGAGCTTCCAGTTATGCCTTGCATTGATGTGGCACATGCCTGTATACCCTTAGAAAAATCGCGAGTTAATAGAACTTTTCTTTGGAAGTGTTTCTGAATTAAAGGACTAAGTAACGATAACGACTTACAGAACTTAGCATGGCTTCTGACCATTGCGAAACCAAAAGTTGGAGCAGTTCCCGGCTTCAGACTTAGCGGCTCTCAAGGATCCAGCTCAGTGACCCAAGTACAACAGTTCGGCAGTGGTGCTTTAAAATAGGAAGGCCCTGCGAACATATCCGAAGGGTAGCAAATTGATTCGGAACCACAACTGCGCGCCCGACCTGGCAAGGTACGGCGTAGGAAGAGAGTCTGCGCACTACAAGGGACATTTGCCTGGACATTCGCTAAGTGGAAGGTGTAACGTCACTCTGTGGCTTTGAGGACGTGATGGCAAATCCGTTAAGTCAATTAAACATGACAGTTACTGGATTCGGAAGTACGAAGCGGCTCGGTTGAGAACTTCTGAAGAGCCGACTCAAGGTGTGAACTGATGCGGAGTGGAGACTGGACCCTCAGCTGTCTTCAGAACCCGAGATTGGTTTCAGTCTTGTGAACCAACAAGGATAGCAAGGAAAGCATGGAGTGCAGAAGAATGCGGAAGGCCTAGAGCCGGGGCAATGACGTGATGAGGGCTTGGGAGTGGTGCCCAGCGAACCGGATAGACGGAAGTAGGGTCGGGAGCAAAGGTACTTACCTCTGAACCTATTCCGAACTATCTAAAACATGTGGAAGTAGTGGAGTGCCGTTTTGGCAGTGGTTCTGAACGCGTCTCGATGCAAGTCTAGGAAGGTCGAGACCTAGATCTGGAGCCTGGATACCCTCATATTATTATTTCTTTTCGGACTGGTTAATTTCATGTGCTTTTATCTCTGTTTGTTCTGAATGTGTTTGCCAAACTTATTCACAGTATTTAATCGTGGACTCTAAGTAACTGAATCTACATAGCGGGTAGCTAGTGTTGTATTTTGTGTCTGGGTCCGTGTTACCCACCGAATCTACGAGAGCCTTTCTGTTATCTTTTGCGTGTTTAAGTTCAGAAGTCGTTCGGAGGCCGTGTCCTCATCGAGTTGTTAAAGTTATATCATGTCGAGACTGTGTTCTCACTTCTGAAGTCAAATCCGTGTATTGTCAAAGTCTGTTGTCTACGAAGTTCAGCTTCCGAAGCAATAACATCGAACCTGGTTGAGCCTTAGCTCCCCCCTCAAACTTGCAATTGCAAAGTTTACGTTCCGAAGCCCAAGTCCAGCTTGACTTAGAGCTTTTCACTATACCCTTGCCCGCCTCTTATCTTCMGAAGATACTTGGTGTGTTTGTTTTGTGTGTGTGTTGRWGTTAGAGTTAGGWTCTTCGTCTTKTTGTGATTTGAGCCTCAGAACGCGACCTGCGCATCAACGGACCTTTGTGAAGCATTCCGAGCATTATTCCGAGATATCGCATGGTTTCAGGAGAGAATTAGCTATAATTCCTCTCCGGCTAATTCCTCAAAACTCAGGACGAGATAAGATTGGCTGTTCACGGAGAGACTACCCCATTCGTGAAATGCGGTTACTTTACTTAGCGAACAGCTGATGGTGATGAACGATCTGCACATGTGTCCATCAGACCTACTCACGCGGTTCATGAAGAAGGGACTTGGCAAGATCTTGATTTCGGGGATTTAGACCGAGCTTCTGAGAACTTCATGAAGGAGGCCAAAAGTGTAAACTTAGTGATTTTGATTGATACTCAAGTCATTTTGGGGTGCACAAGGGCGGGTATCTGGATTTGACTGGAGCTACTGATACATGATAAAGATTTGCTAAGATATGCAAAAGGAATTGTCAACTATTAGTGAAGCAGGGATGGGGGATGTGATGTCCGCAGACGATGAAGGGGGCCAAACTGCCTGTACTACTCTACTCCATAAATAGAGAGGCGCGGGGTATGCAAGGATAAGAGCAGCCGCGTCGACAATAATATGCATAAGAAAAGGGGGCAAGCGTCTAGAAGAGAGTATGACCAGGGGTCCCAAGAGGTGCAAAAAGAGAAGATGACAAAGATGCAGTAAGAGAGGCCTCACGAAGTCCCAAAGAAGTTCAAGAAGGGAAGGAAAGGTTCATGAACAAAGTGCAAGCAGTCCAAGATGACAAAAAAGGGAGATGAAAGTATGAAAGGGGGACCCTACCCTGTGGAAGGAAGCGACAGACGCGCCCAGACACCATTGAGCTCACCTGGAGTCTCGACGGTGAAGGACAACACCTGCAAATCCTACCTAACCCAACCCAAGCCCCTTCCAGCGCACTGACAATGTTCACGAAGTTGGAGGAGGAGCGGAAGGAGTGCTGGGAGGGGGTTCAATAGTGTCGATAGGAGTAGGGGGTGCGAGTGGCTTGGGTGAGGACGAAGCAACAAGAGGATTGAGGGGCGAAGGGAAGACTGGACGAAGAATGAAAGACGAACTGCCTGCCCCCGGGGTTTGATGAAGCGTATTCAGGCCTTGGGCCCCGCGGCGAAGGATGTTGATGCCTGGAATAGGTGCGAAGGGCGAGCCCAAGGTCGACGAGGCCTCAGCAACTTCAGGAAGCACCTCCAGAGGAGGAGGAAGGTCGAGGTACTGCATGGTGGAGGCTACACGGGCCTTGGGTTTGTACGCAACATTGGGGAACTCGGCGATGAGCTTAGCCAAAGTACTTTTGTCGACCAACCGCTCGACGAACGGGTCCTGGTTGGCCTGGAGAGTCTCAACATAGCTCGCAATGAAGTGCCGTGAGGACTCGAAAAGCGTAGCCTTCTGGGTCGCGAGAGCTTGGAATGTTCTATAGGCCTCCCAATGATGACGCATTTCGTGGTAGAGGTTATTCATGTCTTCGTGAAGTCAGTAACAAAGTTCATGAAGGAGCAGAAAGTGTTAGACGCACAGCTAGCATTTGAAGGGCCATGGGAAAGGTCCCAGTAGCCACGAAGTTGTTCGTGAAGAACGGTTTCTCCTTTGTTGCGACACCAGGAGCGGATGGTTTTCCCTTTCTGACACGGGGCGCACTTGCCTGACTTGCCCGAGTGCGGAACACACTTGGTAGGGTCGGTCAAGCAAACGCGGTTGCGACAGGGGAAACGGAGCTAAGAGAACCCAAAGAAATGAGTAAGGAAGAAGGAAAGAGAGATGAAGCCGGGTCATGAACGGGTTCAGCAAGCTCAGGGCGCATAACCAGAAGGGTAGCAGCCTCTGGGTTGGCCAGGAACACGGAAGGCAGGGCCAGGGCTTTGTAGACGCGAATGGCGCGCGCGGGGAGGATACGGTCTTCACGAGGAACGGCTGTCTTGATGGAATGAGAAGAGGAGGGAACAGCCGGAATCTCGACGACTGGTTTAGGTTTTGCACGCGCAGCTGGTTTGGGGGTAGGAGTTCTAGGAGAAGATGGCTCCTCTTCATCTTCGTCGACAATGATAGGCACAGAAGAAACCTTCCTACCCTGACGCTTGGCAGTCAGCTTTTTGGGAGGCGGGTCTTCGTGAGGAGAGGAAACGAGCTGGTCGACATCATCATCATCGTCCAGCGCAACGAAGGAAGAGTTGGCAGCAGCGGAAATGACTTCCAGGATTTCTCTTTTGTTGCCAGAGGCTTTGCCTTCACTCTCTAGGTCGGAGTTGGCCTCGCACTCAGAAAGAGAAATGGCCCGCTGCTTCCCTTTGGCCTTGGACGCTTTGGAAGGGGAAGGAAGACGTTTGCTGCGGGTACGTAGGGGGCGGGACGCTTCAGGAGAGACATTGCAAGGGCGCTTAGCCTGTTGAAGAATTAAGAGATCAAGCTCGTGAAGCCAAGGAGCACGGAAGACACACCTTAGGGAGTGGTTCACCCTTTTCCACCTTGACTGGGGCTGGGGAACCGTCAGGTCAAGCGCGCTTCTTAGAGACGACTTTGGACGTTTCAGGAGCGGCCTTAGTGCTTCTCAAAGATGAGACTTTGGCTAGACGAAGGTCAAATATGGGGGCATCAGCTTCATGAAGCCACCGGGAAGTAGGGAGGCCGGATAAAGTGAAAACTTGCGAACCCTGTTCTGAGACCTTTTTGACCGGTCTGGGAACGACCTTCTTAGGCTTTTTGGTCTCTTCCTTAAGTCGCAGATGGGCTTGAAGGTTGGGAGGGACTGTGTCCAGGTCGGGGAGTACTTCGGGAAGGGCGGTGTCCAAGTTTGTGAGGACCGCCATTACATCGGCAGGCTGCATAGCGAGAGCCGGGAAGTAGTTTTGAGAGAGAATGTTGCCCACCCAGGAACACAGGGCTTGAGCAGCAGGGTATTCGAGGATGTCGTTAGCCTTGGAACTGTGCATCCACGTCTAAGAAAGGGGCAGTGGATGAGGCAAAAAGGGACACAAACATCAAAAGAAAAGGGGAGACGCACTACGAGCTGAAGCACCTGGGTAATGAAGAGGCCGGGGCTCTTAAGCTCCCCGGGAGACTCCCCAGCAACCCACACCTTGATTGGCTTCATGACTGCGTGGAATTGCGCATAAATATTGTCGGGTTTAGGCATAGCAAGAGAGAGAAGTGGGGGAGGAAAGAAAGGAATTTTTCGAACTCCAGCGCCACCGTGGAGTCTTAAGAACAGCGGAGGACAGCTTGGAAGCTTGGAAAGAAGTTTTATGGCAAAGACATTCAGTTGGGGGACCCCGGTAGAACTGAATAGCTTTAAACTTTTACGATCGATTGAAAGAGAACGGCTAGACGTAATAACCTCAACGGCTAAGTCATTTTGATGGCGCCAGGCGCGGTTGCCTTTTCGAGACAGAAAACGGCGGAGTGATGATCTTCTACAAGCGGATGCAATAAGGAGGCTGTCGGTGATACGCCGTCTGCATAGACACCCTCTTAAATTCGCGAATCTATTCGTAAAGTTCGCGAATCGACGTAGATAATTAAAGAGATCTTCTTGAAGGACGGGAAATATAAGAGTTGGAGTTATCCCTGACTGTCAACTAAGCAGACGCCCTAGAGAACGAAAGAACGTTGAGTAAGACGGTTCTGCGATGACACTTTAAGTTCGCGAAGGTCTCGCGAGCGGTATCTGAAACGCAGTCATACTATTCGAAGTCTAACCAGCATGCCTGACCTGGCGAGGTACGATGCTGGAGGGAGTTGTGCACATTACAAGGGAATTCGCCCTGACATTCG
>JANBPK010001764.1:0-11751 GCA_027579435.1 Candolleomyces eurysporus
AGACTATCGCCGAGGAACTCTGATTTCTTGGATTTCAGGATCATCGTTTCGAGGGAGTTCCATTTCGATTGGTGAGCCTGATACCATTCCCTCCTAATCCTTCCTAGTCCACTGATACAGTATTTTCGTATGTAGGCACGAGCATTTGTATGAGAAAGCTGAAGGGAACCTCATCCGAACCGACTCTCTCCCCGACGACCCTCTCGCGGCTCAGCGTTTGCTACTAGGGCCTGGGTAATCCTATCCACCCTAAATTATGCCAGTCGTTCTGATTGAGACGTTGGTCATCGACGAAGCGTCCCAGATTGACGTCGGGGATTACCTCCCGGTTATTAATAGGTACCAACACACGCTGCAGAAGCTGGTTTTCATCGGGGATGACAAGCAATGTACGTCGCTTTTCTATGTTTCAGGTATATCAAATCTAACAATTTCGTATAGTGGCGCCTTATGGCCAGGAGCATTTAAAGGAGATCCAGAGTATTTTCGAGAAGCGTCACCTTCGCGGAGCTGCCATCTTGTTCGATACGCAGTGTAAGGACTACACATCGTCTGTTCGAGATTCCTCTATTTACCCTATCGGTGCCCAGATCGAATGCCAGTTCCCATTGACAGTTTTATTTCAAAACGTGTCTACGGGGGCAATCTCAAGACCAGCCACACCTCAACATTACGCAAGCCCTGTCGATTCATCGATGTGCGCAACTCGATCGAAGAAAAGCGGGGCCATAGCTGGATAGTAAGTCACGACGTGTTTTCTTTGTGCATCGGTGGCTTACCCAGGTTACTTCCTTGCCCTAGAATAAACGCGAAGCCCAAGCGGTCATCGCAATTGTTAAGTAACTCAATGAGTCCGGCCTCTCTTATCGAATTATTACGCCGTACGATCCTCAGAGGTCGTACCTCGAATCCGAGTTGCAGAGGGAGAAACTGCCTCACGAAGATAAATGCTTTAACGTTGACTCGTTCAAGGTACGGTGTTATCGATCCGCTAGACTGTCCCTGCACGTTTAACGTATGGAATAGCAGGAAACGAAGCAGACTACATTATCGTTTCCCTTGTTCGTTCCGGGAACAAGCCCGGGTTCTGCAGGAGGACAGACGCGTCAACGAGATGCAAGAAGGCTATGATCGTATGCACGAACCGTTCCTTTGGCGAAGATGTCGCGCAGAAGTCGCTCGTTGCGACCTTCATCCCGCTCACCAAGCCCTTGTCAGGTCTCAGATCTGCTCAGCCTGACGCATTCAATGAAGTCAGGCGAGGAATCGAGCTTCATGATAAACGGCCCAAATTTCCACCCTGACCTGTTCTGAACGCTGGATCTTGCAGCCGCTCCCGCCGCTGTGTACAGGATTCGGTCTCCAGCATTGCCTCGGCCTTCTCATACGGGCTGTGTCATTCGAGGTGGAGCTCGAGATTTCCTCGACTACGGTATGGGGCAGCCAACGTTTCCATTGCCTCCCTATTCTGCCCATGCCGGACCTTTGTGAGAGATCGTTCAACGAAGATATGTCTGGCTCCATATCCTCCRAGATATAGACTCAATTCGATGGTACGTTACGCTTCTTCACAGTTTTCCGATTCTTCGAAGCCAATTTGACACCCACATCAGCAACTTCTGCTTCAACCCGGCCCCTGCGGCACGGGCACTTGGTGCCCATCATCAACGCGAATCCAGCATGTCGGTCTTGACCGTCTTCAGAACACCTCCTGTCAGGTACCGACGAGGCCCACCGAGTCGGTTCGCAAGATGTTTTCATCGATCTGGAACTTGGTCAGATCAGGACGTAGAGACTAAATGTTTAATAACGAGTATGCTGCCATCGTTGGCTCTCTATGCTTTATTGCGCTGAATCACCCTTCACAGACGCTAAGCAATCGGTCGGGTCAATGGACGAGGCTTTGCCCTGTGTTCGCGTGGATAAGAAACGAAACTACCGTCGAAATGCCAGATTGATTTTCCAAGGGACCCAGCAAGTCGAAGCTGGGATGTACCTTGTGCTTGGAAGGGAGAGATCTGAAGTACGTCTTCTCGCCACTTGGCGGCAGCTATAAAGTCTGATATTCTCCATAGTCCATGTCAATATCTTCACTCGTCTTCAGCCAATGTATTGATTGCAATCCAGCACGTATACCTCAGCCACTGGGCTCTCTGGCAGGGCTGCGCCTCTGCTCTAGCCTTCGGAAGGATCATCAACGTTTGGCGGGTTGTTCACGAGCATCAGCAGGGCAGATATGAGCATAATGCTCTAAAACATGTCTCACGCCGCCACGATGCTTGCTTCCTTTCGTGTTCGATGGACATGGACACCGTTGCCGATACTCTGAGGCTCACGTTGCCTTATTATTCGAATATGATACTACCGATGGAAAGATGTCGCCTGTTCCATTGTCACCTGCTCGATTACTCCCCGGCTCTGTTATAAAGAAATCGAATCTCTGTTGATGACTTGATGGCTGCCTCCTACGGTTGAGTCTATCCAGGACCCAGTCGGACGCATCTGGGACGATGATAGACGCATGATCATTGCATTGCGCAAATGCTACACCCTGAAGGGCGAAGCGCAGGGACCTATCCAACAAAGCTAAAGGACTTGGAGGGATACCCGGTCGTTCATTTCCACTCTCCAACTTTTCTTACTGATGTTGCCACAGACTTTGCTCATCCTCGTGATCCCGACTTGCTCGAGAATTCGAGTCTCGCGCATCAGTCTCTTCCTACCGTATGTGTCTCGAACGGAGTGAGAGCAAACAAAGATACATCGTCAGTCTGGTTATGGGAGACCAGTCTTTGCCAGTAGTTCGTCGTATGCGCTCTCGCAAGGACCTTACCTCAGGCTTGTAACATCGCAACCGCCGCGTCTCCATCTTGCCCTCTTCATGTCCGGCCTTCGACGCAATCACATGCGAGTCCCGCAACTCCTGTTCTCAGGGATGAAGGCTGAATGCTCCAAATTGCGTCTCCATGGGAGACAAAACCAACACCGCCATTTGTCTTGAAAATCACTCCCACTCTGGTTCTATCTCTGGTTCTATCTGTTCGCTTCTCACCCGCATCGTCGAATTGCCTTGATAATCCTCTGTCGGAATGTTGTCATGTTGTTTTCATTCCTATTCGTGCATATCTGATCGCAATGGTCTCTAGAACTGCGACGGCATATAATATATAATCTCGTAGTCTCGTGTATCGGGTAACCCCAACGCGCAATTTGATGGCCCGCGATTTCCTTTTACGATTCGACCTTCAGCCTACGTGGCGGTCGAATTCATTTCTGTCAACCCTTTTTACCTGTCATCTAAGAATACCAAACCCCAGAATGTCAGATATCGGCGACCTCAGTTGGAGGAAGAAATATGAACATACAGGTAAATGCCGATGTTGGAGAAAACATTGCATGGGCACTGACCCTCTTGTATAGAAATACCGAGTGCCCTTCCGGCAGAAGAGTATAAAAGTAGGTTTGTTCTGGAAATTCTCTACCTGACTCCTGTTACTGAACCTTTGCTAATAATAGAGGTTTTGACTTTCAAACCTCGAGACGATGTGGCCTACAGTTCGTTGCTGAATTCTATTCGCATTTATCGCGGGCTGATGGCGCGCTTAGAGANGTACTTGGCATCGCAACCGCCAGTTGGCGTGCCTCGTTTACCCGATATGCCTACGTCTGTGGCCTACGGTCGTGAAGAATATCACTACGAACCCCACGAGCTCTCCGCAGCCCCTGGGTGGAAAGAATGCACGGTGTTTCCACCCCCAGCCATGCCCATCCCATCGGGCTGTCCCCCTMMGGCGAAGCCACGACGAATTATCACAACCGACCAGTATAAAGCAGGACAGTTTCTAGTCAGGGACTGGAAACCCTCAGAAAAACCACAGGAGGAGGACATGGTCAGGAATCTAGTTGCGTCGGCGGATATTGCGGCGGACTATAATCCCGAAACTCACACCTGGGATGAAAAGGACCCCAGAGGAGTCGGAGGGATGGTGAAGATGGACGCTGGACTCCCATGGGGTGTTCTTATCAATGGTGATCCCAACAAAGTAGTAACCGAAGGCTGCTTTCATACGCTCTCGTCCATCAAAGCCATGTACCCAAACATTTACCCCGCGATTTATGAAGACGCATGCCGACTAGCCGTTCTTACGTGGGGTTCACCTCGGAATAGTGACGGGACTCAAGAAATCCCTCGCGTATGCTATCTGGACGGGCTAAAAACCAACGATCGATCCAAGAGCAGGGTTGGGTCTGGGACTAGCACACACGACGGCTCCTACAACCTAGGGGGAACTGTGATGAAGGGTGAGGGCCAAGGGGTTTCACTTCCGGCGGCTCAGGCAAACCATAGGGCAGCAGATGTCCAAATTGGGTCCATTCTGGAGATCCTCAGTCGGCTCTACTGGCCAATAATGGAGATTTTGCTGGCCAAATCGGAATACGAACTCAACCTTTTTCATACGAAGCATTCCAATATGTTCGGGGTCGGAGGTGTACACGGAGGTATGACAAGCGTTCAGATGAACGTTTCTTCCACCGGGGGTTCTCTCAAAGAGTGTCTCGGAAAGCAAGGTTTTTTCCATTCCGACGATCAAGACTGTATAAGCCGGCATACGGCTTTCATCTTGCTTTTTAACTTGCCACCTGGTACGCCGCCTAAGGTTATCACAGCGAATGTACTCATGGTTGTGTTAGGCGCAGACCCTGGCCCTTTCTGTTTTGGTCGATCTGGTTCCTATGTGCGTGAAGGGAACCTTTGGATTGTATGGAAGGTGTTCAAAGGAACAGACGTACACGGTGGATTCGCACCGAGTGAGATGAAGGAGGATAGGGAAGCGTGGTTAAGTTCCGGGGTTTCACGCCTTTGGGACTGTGCAGGTCCAGAAAATCGGATTGGATACGTCTGCTATGCAACCAGCAAGACAGTTGATCGCGACTCAGGGATTAACATGATCCCACCCAACCGGTATGGGAATTTCGGCACCGTTCAAAATCATCGAGCTGCGAATCTAAATTGGGGTGAAAACGGCTTTACGACGTTGGGAGGTGGCGTAGCGCATGCCACCAAAATCACATGGGAAAGCTGTTACAGCTTGCTCGAGCTCCAACGCTATGGTTGCGTACGTCTCAAGGAGGGATTTACCGCTCGAATGCTACCAACTCTCTTCGAATACGTGGACCCGGACACCGGAAAAACGTACCCGATTCCTGAACTCCCAACCGACCCTTTCGGTGAGGAGGAGCGGGTGAAGCTTGGGCATCTGGCCCAACTGCAATACCAAGAAATTCAACGACACCTTGGAGTCGCAAGGCAAACTATCCGCCTAAATCAGCGGAAGAATCTTCGCAATTTTGCAAGAGAAGAGGAAAAAGCCATGATTGACATCAGAAGGGATTTGGAGAGGAGTGGTCTTCGGGTAGACATTGCTGAAGCAGGCGACGACGAAGGGGAACCAGAGCAAGACCCTAGCATCGGTGGTGTCGACTTTGCGAATGCTAAGGTTGAAACAGTTGTCGGTCTTGAGTTTCAAGAATGGAAGGTACGCTTGAGCCAGCTGACGTGTGGAAGGACCTACTGGCTAACTTCGAAATTCAGCCTTTCTGGAAGATTAGACTAGAGGGTGAAGCCGAGTGCAGAACTATTGAAGCCTCCAGGTAGGCGTTTGTGCCAGATTATCGACAATATTTCATGACGTTCAACCGAACTAGGTTGCAAAGCAACAAAGGATTTGCTGCCTGGCTGAAGTCTGCACTGCCGCTGAGCTGCTTCGATGGCTTGGGACGTGTATACGGTCCCCCAGTACCAACACATCGAGATAACGAAACTGAAATCGAGTCCAACCCAATACTCTTAGCGAGACTACAAGAAACCTCCAACAATGCGTCTACTTCCATAGACGAAGCACTTGCTCTGATAGAACAGTGTGAACGCAGGAACAGGAAGACAATACCAGCTCCCATTGAAGATCGGAGTCTAGACACTGGTCAAGCGGTCAAACGCAAGTGCAGCTCCGAACAAATCTCAATCCATCCAGCCCCCAAACAACAGAAATCAGCGCCAGGCGCTTCAAAGAAGCAGCGGAAAAGAACTTCTGGTGGGAAAGCGCCACCGATAGTGAAACGAGGTGCAAAAAGAAAAAAGAAGGATGGTGGGCAAGAAAGAAGTTCGTCGGTTTCTGTAATACCTGAAGTGACCATCGGAGACGCGCCAGTAGAGATAGAGCAAGTGACGAGGGGTGGTGATCTAGCTGGCAGTAGAAGCAATGAAGATGAGTGTAATACTGGAGAGCATTTTGAGGAGGATGCCAATGGGAGTGAACACGATGGTGGAGAAGGGGGGAGTGAAGAGGACTCTAGAAGGCCAGAGGGAGATGGAGGCGATGCCAGAGAAGACGCGGGCAATCAGATGTCTAAGAACGCGGTGCACCTCGAAGAAGAGAATACAGGGGTCCAAGATGGACGTGACCCTGGGGTGAACGACAGCGATGAGAACAGGGAGGATGAGAGTGGAAGTATGAGTAGCCATGTGAACACCTGCAGAGCAGCGGAAGACGACGTAGAGATGACGAAGGAGTATGATGTGGAAAATGTTCTTGACCACCGAGTCAACAAAGAAGTGAGTGTTTATTGGGATTGACTGGCTATTGATTAAATCTGATATTCCGTACGTTACTACGTAGCGCGTCGTGGAATATTTGCTGGTATATCAAGGCTATGCCAAGCCGGAATGGAATACGATCTCCAACATAAGCAGGTAAGACCCTATATTGAAAAATATCTTGATAGATCTAATGTGAATGTGTTAGCAACTGTGACAAGCTTTTGGAATCCTACTGGACGAACTTGGAGCAGCCCATCGTGGCCAAACCACCACCAGCATCCCGGGCATTCGCCGTCTGGTCGAGGATGGTCAACGGCGAAAGTGTTCAAATGGTTCAAGACCTTTTATCGCCAGACAGAATTAGGGGCGAGCTAAAGAGTTTTGTCAGCGCTGCTGGAGTAGCCAGGAGTCAGGGCTCCAAGTGGAAGGACAACAATATCCGATCAACCTTTGAGTTATGGGTGGACCATGCCTCGACACATGCAATGTTTGAAGGATTCCTTGCTGTCGTTGGGGACGACGATCTTTGCCAAGGGATGGCCGAACTATTTCAGATCGGTAAATCTACGGAATGCATAGCTCAGGCGGTAGAAATGGGGGCGCTAGCCAAGGTTGCCAACGGCGTATCCCAATGGAAGGTTGGACGAATCTTAATCCAGCTATACAAGTGGATGTCAAAGCAGCAAACAGGTGAAGGGCTGGGCCACATAATTGCTAACAAGTTCTACTCTTTGGGGTACCTGGAGTTTGAAGCCATATCCCCACCATTAGCCTCGCTATGTTCCCACCTTTGGCACCTTGTGAAGGAGACGCAACGAATCTGGACGGCTAACAATCCGAATTCTGCCCACGCCGACCATAATGCACAGCCTACTCTACCTAGCGAGGGCGATCAGCCCAAAGATCTTTTCAACCTTCCAGCAAATCTTTATGGACTCAAGTCAAGCAAGGATGAAGGATATATCGATCTGACGTCCAAGGCTTACGTGTTAACAACCAAAAAAAAAGGCATACAAAGCCCTAGAATGCCTTCCAACCCTGATTCAAGATGTCCTTGTGAATGAGCTGATTGTTCCCCAGCTGGTTCGCTACGACAAAATAGTCAGAAAAAAGACCAACAAGGATGGGAAGGAGGTGGAAGACGAGGAAGGAGAAGGGAAGAAAGGCGGGGCAAAGGGGAATGTTGGCAACACAAGAGGGGAGAACTCGAAAAAGAAAAGCAAGGGAGGAAAAGGGAAGAAGAAAGAAAAGAAGGAAAAGGCTGGCAAAGCGGCGAGCAAGCAGAAGGCCGATAAGGATATCACGAACGACACGGCCCTCCACCGCTGTGTCTATAAAGGAGCGGTTCTTTCGTGCATTGTAAATACGATGGGGTCGGACGGCGTCCTCGCGTTGGATGGGCTTCGCAGTTTGCTGGAGTCCTCCGGTTCTCTTTTAGCAACATCACCAAGCACCAGGAAGAATCGGCAGTACCTGTATTCCAAGATCATCAGCTCGTTTGATAGCCTCTCCGGCCCGCTAATCGACGCGATGAGAACACTTATCAATCAGGAAACCCGGGACAACGTCAAGAAGATTGGTGAAATACTCCACACCTGCGTCATGGACCATCTGGGCTACCTTTCCAAAGCGCCTAGCAACAAGACTACGACCAAACTACGGGCCCCGCTCCACAAAACGATCTCGTTGGAGGAGGTTTGCACACCGGCACTTTCAATGACAAAGGGCAGCCTCATGCTACGGGAAGCCATTCAAGTTCGCAAGGGAGAGGCCGCAGTTGTTGATATCCTAGGTCGCTTGGCCCGTGGATTGCATGCCACCCGTGACAGCCAGCACCAGCACAACCCCGACCATACGAATTTGTGCCGACATTTCAACTTACAAATCTCTCTTTTCAACTCCGTCTTCCATGAACGCGTGCTCACCAGCCGGTATGGCCTTGCGAACATCCTCGCGTTTTTCGGGACTGGCCAAGGACCGAAGACGATCAATTTCCAGTGTCTTCTCGCTTCTCGGTTGGGTGTCGGTTTCTGGTCAGATTCGGCGAGGGAAATGGCTGAAAAATTCGGATTCATTCTGAAGCAGAACATGCTATTCAAGTTTGCTGATGGAGGAACCCCCTTGCTAGGAATGGAGTATATGGTTTCGGATATTCGAATATGGGGCCAACCATCCAACGCGCTTAACGCTCAGCCCACGATCAACAACACGGGCGGGAGAAAGCTAACGCTACAGGAGAAATTCTGTCCTTACTATGAGGACAAGGTCTCGCACGGGTGGCTCGATTTTCTTGGGGACATGGCTGACCAAGATCCTGCAACATACGCCGGTAACAAACGGACTTGGTTCGAGGCACTGGAGTTGATCCACGGGTTGAAAATTTACGGGATTGGAGGGCTCACTGCACTCCAGCTGGTAAATACACTTGCCCTAGTGGGTATCGTTCAATTCCCCGAACGATGGACACTGGCCGATTGGATATGGAGAAACCAAAGTCTTGGGGCCTTTAGAGGTCTCGAGAGCCTAGGCTTCCAACTCGAGAGCACAACCGCTACGCGCTTCGCATTCGACGTTGTCTATGACCACCTTGAGACATACATGAAAGAGGAGGACAAAAAACTCATTGGGTTCAGCACTATCTTTGTTGAGCATCTGCTCTGCAAAGTTGTACGCTGGGACAAGCACCTCAAGAAGGAGGGTAGTAGCAAAAAATTAGCCGATTTTGCAGAAGACGCTTGTAAAAATTACGAGCGGGGCTTTCAGGAGCAAGTACCCTTCCCCACACCGTTCTCTGTATCTCAGAAGTCCATGGAGATGTATCTGTCTCTGGCTAACGTACGCCCTCTTACCTTCTCGATCTTATCTTGTAGAAACCTATTAACACCCTTTCCCCTAGGCCTCAATTCTCCCAAATGTTTGAAACAAATACGTTGGGGAGTGGATCTATTCCGATCTTGGAATGCAATTATGCACGCTGTGAACTCAATCTACTGTACATCGACCAAGGTTTCTGATTGTAGTATTTATCGAGCCTCGAGATACAATAATGTTAGTTGACGGTGCCGTTGGAGAGGGAGAGGACGCTTTAAGGACCGGGGCGCGTGGCGTCGTGAAGGAGAGGGTGGAGCCTGCGATTCATGGCCATTCCTGCCTTCTGACCGCATCTCAGTGGTCAACTTCATGGACGAATTGGTATGCTTGTTCGTCTATGTCGAGAGCTGTGCTGCCACTGGTGCTAAAGTAAGCGATTCTCGCATCTAGTCAAGCTTCTGCCGCGTTGCTTGCTCGTCGCATTTCCCTGGTGCTGTGGTGAAGATGATTTATGTACGGCTTCCTTGAACGGAGTGAAAGTCAAAAAAAGACATACATCTGCCAGTCTTTCTGCGAAGATTAAATCACTTATTGCCCCGACGCCAATCTGCGACCAGACGAGGCCCGTGGGCCACGGGATCACCATGGCCTCAGATGTATTGCCTTTCCACAAAATGTAAAGCGTTCCTAATTGAAAAGTGTAGTCTAAAATTTACTATAGAACCAATGTCACGGAGACGTCTTACCAGTAAGGCGCCTTGAGTCTCGCTGGTAAGACATGTTTGGTCAAACCGGCGACTCGATGGGTATCTGCAGGTCAGCGCGTCGCTCAAATCACTAGGCTCCCAGGACAGCTGCTATTCTTGTCACCACCATTCCCGCCCCCTACGAGCTCCGCTTCCTCAACCCCAAGTTCGTCGACTTCTCTCACTTACATCGACATCAACGACATCCGCAAGCATAACTCTATTGCGGGGGTGCTTGCAGCGTCGAGCTCGGCACTGCGGATCGGCTCTTACATCCGCTGGAACAGGCATAGCGACCTATTCTACGTCCAGCTCGGCGANTTTTGGCTGGTCGAAGGCGCTTGTCCAGGCGA
Organism: Candolleomyces eurysporus; assembly: GCA_027579435.1. Lineage (NCBI taxonomy): Eukaryota > Fungi > Basidiomycota > Agaricomycetes > Agaricales > Psathyrellaceae > Candolleomyces > Candolleomyces eurysporus. Next base: position 10,509 of record JANBPK010001764.1, read on the forward strand.
GCTTTGTGAGTACCTCGTTGGGGTGCGTTATTTTTCCTCATCCCTCACTAGATGACTGACAGTGCATTGGCAGATGGTCGTCGTCAGCATTGCCGCCTTGGAATGCGGACCCCCAAGCGGTGTTCTGTGCAACTCGGCACCGTGGGTCTGAAGGAAGCGGCTGACCCTCAGCAAGCTGCTTTGCCCGTCATGGCCAAGAGAGCTGCAGCTAGTGTTCCTGGCGCCATTCCCAGCTGGTGACGATATGTTGACATGCAGTCCCCATCTCTTTCCGGTTGGAATTTCCAATGACACCCCTCCCCCACGAGCAAACTCCCTATCGGCCCCCAGCCCTCACCTATGCTCTCTAGCTTACCTTCTCGATGCTGTCGCACATTCCTTGACATCCCCTCAGGCAGCCCCCTGCGTATGCTGGCCCGACCCTCAATCCCTATCCCACTATTATCCTTACCCTCGTGTCCACCATATTCAACCAAGCACCTGCCCTCAAGTCCTCGAGAGCAGCACTCCCTGGCAAGAGCTCGCCGTTTTCTTCGTGACAATTCCCCGTCGTGTTATGGGATCCCAAGATATCGATACCCCAAAGGAAGCTGTTTCCGGCGAACGATGGCCTATGCCACCAGCGGTCTCTCCCCTCCGATATCGGAGGACTAGTGCATGCGGGGCATGGACTGGGTTGGCCGAAAGGTCTCCGAAAGAGGTCGCTGGAAGTCTGGTGATGAACGTAAGGCAGAGATGGAGGTTTCGGAGCGGTGTCCAGCTTTCAGATGGCCGAATTGAAGACAACGAGGATGATGAAGGTGACTCCGGGACGACTCGTTTTTCGACAACGAGCGAACTCGAGAGGCGATGGGTTTGAATTTGCCAATCGGCGGTTCCCATTTCTGGATGTGTCGATGGGTTCACTTGGGTTCCTAGCACGAGGGAGTGGAATGTTGCTGGTCGTTCAGCTTCACATTGGACGTTCAGTGACTGTACCCTAGGACCTAAAGTCTCTAATGGCCGAGTGACAGAACTCTGCATCGTATGTGATTTCGTGAACCCCCATATTGGTCTTTTGCTCACAGATATCATTAGCGGTCTCGGCTCCCTCGGCTTCTTGACCTCCTCAAGTCGACAACGTCGAGTTCCAATCCATCCGCCTCCGACTCTCTCACCCGAGGAAGCACGTGTTCCATTCAAACCGTACATAAGTCCAACCTGCGCAGTCGACACCTGGAGCTTTTCTTCAGCAACATTGCTG
>JANBPK010001765.1:0-11676 GCA_027579435.1 Candolleomyces eurysporus
GGTGCAGGAGCAGGCCAGTTGCTATCTATGATATAAATAAACAACATTAAAATAAACAACATTAAAAATAAATTGAAACATGATGCTATCACTAGGCAAAACATGAGCCTTACCCAAGGCTAGGAGCTCATGTATGCAATTGCCAGCACAACTGGCATGCACTGATGTGCAGGTAGTGAATTAGGGCACTCTAATAACAAAACTATAGAACTCAAACACACATACAACTACAACACAACAACACACCAAATACCTTTGTAAAAATAAAAATAGGCAAAAGATATAGATAAAAGCTCTAAGTCAAGTTAACAGAGGCTTTTAGGACTTTTTTTGTACAATTGCAAGTTCAAAGAGGAGCTAAAGCTCAACCAGCAACAATATTAATGCTTTGCAAAGCAACTTTAACACAAGAACAATTCAATAAAATGCAAGCAAATTGACTTCACAAACTTAAACACTTTCTCTTGATAACAGATGGCTCTTGTAGATTCCTAGAAACACAATCTTGACATAAATTACAAATGCTAGCTACTTATTAATGCTATAATAGATAAAACAGAGACATATATACATGTAATTAATGTTTGGCAAACAAACAAAAAAACAAACAGATGACAGAGACAGAGAGATAAGAAACACAATCACATAGAGGTATTGAAGACTAAGAGTTGAGTCTCAAACCTCATAACACAGCCTAGGCTCTTTGTGAACCTGTTCTGAATGTGGCTGTTGTTGAGTCCGCATGAATATATCACCAAAGACTGCTTCTGAAAAGCATGCTCTTCTATTCACAAACCTAATCCAACAAATTGATCTGAATTTTGGATGCTTGGCTCCACCAAGCCACACTTTTCTGCTGCTCTGCTGACTCTTTCTTTCTCTTGGCTATGGACAGGCTGACTGAGCTTTTGGGTTGATGACCCCATATACATCTAGTCATGCTTTCTGGTTTTCTGTACAGGTTTGCAAACTTCAAACAATCTTTCAAAGCCAGTTAACTAATGCCACTGCCTTCTAAAAGTAGTAAGGTAAATGCTTATTGACTTAACTGATTGATGATTAAGTTCTCAAAGCCGAAATATCCAAAAGTTTGTGTGTTAAGCGCAACTGCACTGGACAGATTTTTGGACATTTTGGTGGTGATGCAGTTTTGAGTGAATGAGCTCAACAGCACCCATTTCTCTCTTTTGTCATTGACCGTTTTCTATCTGCTCTCGCTTGGGGCCAACATCTAGACCGGCCCTCTGTGCCAGTTGCTGGCAACTGAACCATCACATACTACAGCTGAAGGCTGGCAATCAGAGATTATCTGATTCTGTGCTCAATGTGCAATGCATCAATCACTGGTGTGTTGGCAATTTCCTCTGGTATTATTCCAAATAGCAGTAATATTGAAAGAAGCTCTCAGCAAAATGCAGGCTTGCATAGAAAGTACCTTTAGATGGTTCTTCAGAATTATCCCAGTTCTCCAGCCTGGGGTTGTCCACCTCACAATTGGACATACCGATTGGTGGTTCTGGCAACAAAATGACCCGCTGAAAGTTGAGGCCATCATACCTGGAAAATATCTCACATACCTTCCCACAAGCTGTGAAACATTAATTCTTAAGCTTGGGACAATCAAATCAAAGAAAAACCAGCTCATGGCACAAGTAAATTTGATCTTCAAAGCAAAAGAGTTGTGGAAGTGGCATAGGATGGACATGTGGTTCTTGGTGTTAGACAAGACTGTTGGAGTCGAGGACTGGAAGTAGATTGGGCCCACAAACTTTATTTGAAGTCAGTATACCCTCCCATATGACCACCATCCAGCCAACAAAGAGATGAAGTTTGTAGTCAAGGCTCTAACATTCAGTATAGATTAAGGGTACAATGGGAATGAAAAATTTTACTTTTCATGAGCTGCATTGCATAAATTTCACCATCAACCAAAGACATGGAAAAGTCTGAGACATTTGTAACTTTGGAGCTACAAGTCCTCCCAATTAACTGTCCAATCATCACTTCTCTATAGTCAACATATGAGACTAGCGGAGGATGTGCCACCAGCATAAGCCTTGACCAAAGGCTAATGAAATTTTTGCCAACTGCATGATGAGCTCCTCATACTCAGAACATAACCTTGAAGCAATGTTTTGTTCTTAATCCCTGTGGAATCAGCAAAACAGTATGTGCACGTAGATAACTACAAGCCAGAGGTTCAGATTATCTTTGATGGATGTGTGGAGATGAGCAGGAAATGCAGGAAGGTAAGCTCCAGTAGCCCTGTCATGCAGGGCTCCGTTTTGACTTACTCAGTAAGAGGTATGCTCCATATCAGCGTCATACACAACTTGAATCATTGCAGAGTTAATCACAATGCCTTGGATACAAGAGCACACACTCATACTTGGCAGTGGCAAAGGGAAGATCTGCAATCTACATTCAGAGTGTGTGTAGCATGGTTCTCAGCCCCCTAATTCGTCACAGAGTTTTTGCAGCAAAGCCCGCATTAGAACATCTGGGACCATGCCATGATGAACTCGTCCAGGTCGTGAATGGTTTCAAGTTGCCAATCACTGTTCTAGCTGGGTTCAACAAAGAGATTTTTGAACGGAGCACCAGCTTACTCCAAGAAATTCACATCTATCCCATGCAAGAGTTGGAGTTGGAGCAACCCGCCCTGGAGCAAGTTGGAAAACTGTCTGCATCATATCTCTCCATAATATTCTTGCCCTTGGAAAAAGCTGTCAGGCCACTAGTATATGATGCAGAAGGAAACTGTATAACCTTTGATCATTGCTATTGCTTCATCTGTCTGCAATCTGCGGTTCAGCGATGCGATAGAGAAGGGGCTATTCATCTTCTCTATTCCTGAAGGGGAGCTGAACGGAGAGAATCACAAATAGAGATGGAGTGCAGGGTGCTGGCACAGCAAGTATTGGAGCTGCTGGACAACTACCAACCTTTGGTGGATCAGATGCACAGCAGATGTCAGACATAAACAGTCTTAGTCTGGCAAGAGGTGTCTCTAGAGTTGAAAGAGGTGAAGAGAATAGTGGAAGAGGGGCAGTTCCAGAAGGTGCGAACGGGGGGATCAAGGCAAAGGAGAGTGCCTTAGGGCTTCAGAACACTGCTGCCATGCCCCAAGACTCACCAAAGCCAGAGGAAGGCGGTCTAACTGGAAAGCCGAGCGATGTTCAGTCCAGGCCATGGCCGTAATTCATCAGCCCAGTCTTTTACTTAAGTGTTTGCCTGAGTTCTAACTGTAAGAACTTGGGCCAGGATTGTTTAGGTCCATTTGAGAGCCTTTTGAGTATAGACATATTAACAGAGCAATCAAACAGTGGTTCCAGAAATTTGCCAAGTTTGTGGCATGGCTTTCCAGCAAATTGGATGGCTTTGCATAGAGGGTTTTTGTGTTTCTAGACCCATTCTATTAGATGTTTGAACAGCAAGACAGTCAACTGGAGCCTGACAGTCAGAGAACTGATCTATGGAAACCAAGACAATACAGGGCCATATATATAACCTAAAACAACAATCACATAGACCAGAATGATAGAAAACTGGAATATTGGAAGGAAATTGCTAAAACCTCAGAGTAACTGAGTAGAAGCAATCGGGAACATGTTCTCAGCATGGAGCAATTGCCAAGAAAATNAAAAAAGAGTCCAGGATAATAAAAAGTCAAAAATAAAATTAAAAAGCAAAAATAAGGGAATAAAAGACTGATAAGATAAGATAAGATGAGGCAAGAGATAAGATAAAGAAAACNAAAAAAAGCAAAATAAAAGATGAGTTAGACTGGTCACATACTTTCAACATTAGATCCCACAGACACTTGTTTGTAATTGCAACTTTCTCAATCTATTTATCAAAGAATTCACACTTAGTGGTCTTAACCGCTAATCTAAAGGCCTTATAGTTGTCAGCTGTCATCTTTTGCCAACACTTTTTGAATGTTCTTGTACATTTGTTGCTCCAATATTATCTTGAGTTTGGTCCAAAGGTAAACTCTATTGAGTGTTTAATTCTACACATTGGAGAAAGTGCCAACCTATGGCTGACATCATGTGTTCTACCTCAGCAGGTGTGGTAGGGCAGTAGCCTGATAGGTCTCCTATATTCAGGACTATGTCCACATTAAATTCCTTTTCCTCATTGCTGAACAATAGAGCCAGGGTTTTCCTTTTTTACCCTTGGCACAGCATGCTCTAGTAGAATGACAGTGGATAGTGGGATGTAATCTGACCAGCCTTGGTGTTCCATGGCTCTCCTCATGTCCTCATGTTAGTGCTGAGAGTGTCTGATGCACTAACAAACACTGTTGTAACCTGATCCCAAAAGATAAAAACTCAGATGAAAGTAGAAGTCTAATAGGAGTAGCTAGCTGATCCTGAGAGATAAATTACATATGAGCGAATATACTGTAGAATACAATAAACAAAAAGAATACTTATAACTTAGATGAAAATAGAAGTCTGAGTTGTGTTAACACTGCAGTTTTTTATGTGTTTGTTCAATGAGCACATTTTAAGCAAATCAGGTGCAGGGAATGCATTTGTTTACAGTTTGTGTTTAATGTGCCTACATTGGACATATATTAAGCAAAGTTTTAGTGGTGGCAAAAGGAGGTCAGACATATGCAATGCAAATTTGAATTTGCCTAGCTTAAACATTTGTATTGCAGAATGTAGACAAAGTCAATCCTTGCATTTGGTTTGCTTAAAATGTGCTCTTCAAACAAACATATCAAAAACCACTGTGTAATGCAAGAGAGAATGTATATCTACAGTAAACTAATCATATGATTGTGACAACAAATGATCTACTACCAACAAATACAAGGTCTATTACCAACTTAGTGTTCTTGTTTGCTCTAGACACATATGTGGGTCCATAATTGCTGGGTCTTGCATATTCAAGTCCTAGGGAAGCTGCTGTCTCTACCAGCAGGAAAGCTGTGGTCTGGTGATGTTGAACATCTTGGTCCCACTCCTTCAAATGGCAGTTGAAGTCCTTGCCCATGTAGCTCAGCTAAGAAATAGATTCAAATCTACCAGTCATAATTTTGGTTGTGCAAGGCTGATTGTCTGAGTATACATTCATGAATGAGTAGGATTTCCACCTCCAAAAAAAGAGATCACCATTACATCTTGATGATAGGCTGGATGTAGTGTGAGTCCAGATGCTTTGATATATAAGTCATGATTTGTGGTCTAGACTCTGGCTCCATGTTGGTACACCATGCATGTCCACTGCAAGTGATATGGCACCCTTGTGACTGTGCTGCCTGGCATGTGTTTTATGGTCTGCCAGAATGGTTTCTGTACAAAAAATATATCAATATTGTCAAAGTAACTCTTAGCAATATTGAGTGTAACTACCACTGTCTCCTTGCTTTTGCTTGCCCTCTTGGTTGAGCTAGACATGGAGGAGGCCAGAGTTGTTGAGCAAGCACCTGCCGTGTTGNTTGATGAACATGTACCTTGGCATATTTTGCATTGATCCAGTCCTGATCAAAGCAGTTCTTTCAGAGTGGGCATTTGCTTGAGTTAATGTTGCAGTTGTCTCATCAACATGTGAGGGCACTCAGTGCCACCAGGGGTGGGGGGAGACAGGTGGCTTCACTTTAGCATTGCCCTTGCACGTTTACAGCATTTGCAGTGCTCACTATCCTTATGAGTGTTGAAATATGGTACTGTTTGACAACTTCAAGTCCAAGAGAAAGAACGTGTTACCTAAGTGACAATCCTTCTTTGATGCAAAGCAGAGACAAACTGCACAATAAGGCACAGTGCGCTGTGGGACAGATGGTTTTGTCCCACAGTGTACAGCACATCAAGCTACAGCGTTGTTTATTATTGAGCAGGCTGGATGTGACCCCATCAACTTTATGTGGGCAGTGGGGAGAATCAACCCTGCATGCACAGAGCTATTTGCAATAAAGGCAGCAGCTGTCAGAGCTATGGCTTTGGATGGCTGCAACTATATCATAGATTTCACCAACTCTATGTCCTCAGCAAAGAGATCAGTAGACCCGTCAGTCCACTTGGGGCAGGCACACTTCTTAGCTGTGTGATCAGTGGTTCTCTAGAGAGGACCATTTCACCGAATTCATGAGTGGGGTGTCCAACCCCAAAGGGACAGCAGCCAGCTATTACACTGGATAGTGTGCATAAAGGCATAACCCAGTTAGCACTTGATTTTTGAGCTACAATATTCCAAGATGAGAAGTGTCACAGATGCCAGTTTCTCACACTACATGAGTTGAAAAGGACAGCTATAATGCACATATACACCAATGGTGGGTTGTGGCTAAAGTTGGTGGGAGAGGATATGCTTTTATGCATGCAAATATGCAGAGCAACCTTTAACCATGCCTCTATTGGTGAGTATTATTGTTAGTTCAACATTCCAGAGCCGCACATGTGCACATGTAGTGCTGAGAGGCAATTGTGCAAACACATATTCACTAGATGCCTGGACATGGCAACTAGGTGCTGCTCACCAAAGCTCCTGAATAAGCTTATTGGTTTCCTTTAGCAGAACCTGCATGTGTTTGGGTTCTGCTCTGCCTCTCAGAGCATTGGATGAGGGTTGGAGCCAGGCTGCTAGCCTGTGCCCTTAGGTTTTGGCTACAATGCTGCTGAAGAAAAGGGAAGCCAGGGTGGAATGAGGAGAGGCACCATAAGACAAAAGCTAAGAAGGACCATATCAAAGCCTGCCCTTTTTTTTAAAAAAAAATAAAAAATCCTATTTATATTCCAGGGCGCAGAGGCAGACTGGTTGCTATCTATGATACAAGTAAACAATATTAAAAGTAAAATAAGACATGACACTGTCACTAAGCAAAATGTGAGCCCTGCCTGAAGCCGAATGCTTGAGTGTGTGTTAGCCATTAGAGTTGGCACCTACAGACCTGGTTTAGATTGTGGCACTCAAAGGCCTCCAGCCTCTACCCCTCTCATCAGCTGCAGNCCCCCCCCTCTGTTTGGGTCATAAAAGGGCAAGCCTTAGTGAGGTCCTTGGCTTTTGCCTTATGGTGCCTCCTTTGGCTCAGCCCCAACTTTCTCCCCTTCAGTGGTGCCACAGCCAAAATCTGGGGGCACAGGCCAGAAGCCTGGCTTCAACCCTCACCTGATGCCCTGAGAGGCAGAGCAGAACCCAAACATACATGCCAGTTCTGCTGAAGGAAGCCAATAAGCTCATTCAGGAGCTTTGGTGAGTGGCGCTTAGTTGCCATGTCCAAGCATCTAGTGAATATGTGCTTTTTTTTTTTTTTTAAGTCCTATTTATATTCTGGGGCATGAAGGCAGGCTGGTTACTATCTATGATACAGGTAAACAACAACATTGAGAACAAATTAAGACATGATGCTATTGCTAAGCAACGTGAGCCTTGCCTGAGGCCAGGTGCTTGAGTGTGTGTTAGCCAGTAGAGTTGGCACCTGCAGACATGGTTTAGGTTGTGGCACTCAGAGGCCCCCAACCTCTACCCCTCCTGTTGGCCACAGCCCCCCCTCCATTCAGGTTATGATAGGGCAAGCCCTGGCAAGGTTCTTCTTGGCTTTTGCCTTATGGTGCCTCCTCCGGCCCGCCTTGACTTCCCCTCCCTTCAGCAGCACCACAGCCAAAACTCAGGGGCATGGATTAGACACCCGCCCCAACCATCATCCAGTGCCCTGAGATGCAGAACGGAATCCAAACACATTTGGGTTCTGCTGAAAAAAGCCAATCAGCTTGTTCAGGAGCTTTGGTGATTGGCGCCTAGTTAACATGTCTACGCGTCTAGTGAATATGTGCTTGTGCAATTGCCTTTTGGCACCATATGTGCATGCGTGCATCTCTGGGATATTGAACTGGCAGTAGTATTCGCTGATGGGGGCATGGTTGAGGATTGCTCTGCACATCCGTGTGCATAGTAGCATGTNCCCCCCCCACTGATTTCAGCCACAAACTGCCATTGGCATAAGTGGGTGCTATCTCCATCCCCTTTAACTTGTGCATCGCAAAGAACTGGGACCCTCAATATTTCTTATCCTGGAACATTGTCACCCAAGAATTGAGTGCTGACTGGGTTATGCCTTTGTGCACACAGTAGCTGGCCTCTGGCCCACCAGAATGGGCAGAAGGCTGCAGGTGGCCTTGTGGGCCTTGTGCTGGACGCCCCACTCAAGCTTTGAAGGGGTGCTGACAAATTTGATGAAGCAGTCCTCTCTTCCTGAGAGCTGCTGATCAAAAGCCTTGCGCATGGCTAAGGAATGCACTTGTCCTGAGTGGACAGACAGCTCTACTGACCTCCTTGCTGAGGACATTGAATTGGTGAAGACAATGATGTGGTCACAGCTGTCCAGTGCCGTGGCTCTCACAACTGCTGCCTTTATTGCAAATAACTGTGCACATGCAGAGGTGATCTTTCCTGCCGCCCACGTAGAGGTGATGGAGTTGTGTCCAGCTTGTTCAATCACAAATGATGCTGTTGCCTGATGCGTGGTGCACCTTGGGACTGAACAATCCATCCTGCAGCACACTGTGCCTCACTGCTGTGCAGCCTGTCTTTGCAATGTGTCAAGAAAGGTTCATCACTTAGGCAGTGTGTCCTCTCCCTTGGGGTTGAAATTGTCAAACAGTACCCTTAGTGAATATGTGCTTGCATGATTGCGTCTCGGCACCACGTGTGCATGTGTGCAATTCTGGGATATAGGAATCACCAGTAGTACTCGCTGATGGGGGCATGGTTGAAATTGCTCTGCACATCCGCATGCATAGTAGGGTGTCTTCTCCCACTGACTTCAACCACAATCTGCCATTGGCGTATGTGGGCGCTATCTCCATCCCCTTCAACTCGTGCATCACGAGGAACTGGGACTCTCTGTACTTCTCATCCCGGAATATTGTTGCCCAAGAATCGAGTGCTGGCTGGGTGATGCCTTTGCGCACACTGTCCAGTATTGTAGCTGGCCTTCTGCCCACTGGGATGGGTGGGAGGCTGCAGGCAGCCCTGTGGGCCTTATTGTTGGATGGCTCACTCAAGTTTAGAAAGGGTGCCAATGAATTTGATGAAGTGGTCCTCTCCTCCTGAGAGCCACTGATCAAGAGCCTTGCACACGGCTAAGGAGTGCACCTGTCCTGAATGGACAGATGGGTCCACCAACCTCTTTGCTGAGAACATCAAGTCAGTGAAGACAATGATGTGGTCGCAGCCGTCCAGTGCCGTGGCTCTGACGACCGCTGCCCTTATCACAAATAGCTCTGCACATGCAGAAGTGATCTTTCCTGCCACCAATGTAGAGGTGACGAGGTCGTGTCCAGCTCGTTCAATCACGAACGATGCTGTTGCCTGGTGCGCAGTGCACCTTGGGACCGAACAATCTGTCCCGCAGCACGCTGTGCCTCAATGTTGTGCAGCCTGTCTCTGCAGTGTGTCAAGAAAGGTGCATCGCTTAAGCAGCGCGTCCTCTCCCTTGCGGTCAAAGTTGTCAAACAGTACCCTGTTCTGGTGCTTGTCCAGTAGTCACTCCCCCAGGGTGTTCCAAAAAGTCCAGGTATTGAAAACTCTGCGTGGAGAGTCCAACCAATCGTCCAACCCAAAAATAGACCAGCCAACTTGGCGAGCAGGGTAACTCGCCTTCTTCTCCTCATCCTTTGCTTCTGGTCTGCCTTTGATACCTGGTTCTTAGGTGTGCCACAAGGCGATTTACCCGTGTCTATTATTTTCTGATCTAATGGTGCTGATTAGAATGGCGCCAAAAGGGAACAACAGCCCCATTGACATCAATGCCCCTGAGCATTTGTGCCGTAAATGCAGCAATTTGCTGCTCATTAGGGGGCCTGCGCAATCAGGTCACCACCCTGGCCAGTATTACCTTCATGTAAGCTTTCTATAGACTCTTTCAGGTGGTCAAACATATGACTTTTCTTCTAGTGCTATGCCTGCGTTGGCTGGCATTATGTCTTTCCAAAAGGCATTGCTCCTGGCCAAGCAATGGCACCTTTTGCGGCTCCTGCTGTGCCTTCTGCCCCATTGGAGGGGGGGGGTCCCCACCAAGCTGAAATGCCAGCACAGCTTGTGCAGGAAAGCTGTTGCTTCGGCCTGCAACCACAAACAATGCAAGGTTCATTGTATTGTTGAAGGTGGTTGCAAGTTGAAGGGCCACACAGAGAAGGCACTCATGGACAAGCAAAGAGGGAAGCTTGCCAACCATGTCCCAAAGCCGCTGCCAGGCCTTCAGCAAATGGAGGATCAGATCCGTACATTACATGAGGATGGCCTATTGGATTTGTTCAAGCTACCTCCTCCAACTGGCAACAACACCGAACCTTGGATCCCAGAGCTCAACAATGACACCCAGGCACTCCTCAATGTGGGAAAGAGATAATGGAGATTCAGATGCTGAGTCCTTTGATGAACATATGCTCGCTCTCAGCCTTGAAGCTTCCCGTCAGGAGTTTTTATGCAGGAGTGGGTAGCTCAGTTAGTGTGTCTTCAGGGTCTCTCTTGGCAGGCCATCCCTCTGGATCTCAGCTTCCCCCTATTTGCACACTCTTTGTGACCATTGACTCCATAGCGTCAAGTTCAGTAAAAGTTTCTCAAGCGCAGCCACCCAAGCCTGCTATTACTCAACAGCTAGACCCAATCTGGCACCAAGACTGGTCCCAGTTGGCCGAGGAGCAAGGCAATTGTGCTCGACAACCCGAGTCTCTGCGTCGAGCTACAAAGGTCCAGAATTTCACTGTTGTCTATTGGGATACACATGTGAGTATTAATTAATTCATGAGCTTTTTAGTTTATTTACTCACTGTATTACCATCAGGAATCTGAGCCTATTATTGTCGAGGCCAGCGCTGCCAAGTGCCCTCAGTGGCCTATTTTTACAGTCCAAGATTCATCATTCATTGACGGAATTATCACGTCAGAGGCAGTCCAGTACTACAGCTATACAAATGATCACTGGACAACGATTTCCCAGAATCACCCCATTGAACTTTGCACCAATTCCTTTATTCTTTTATGTCGTCCCAACACCAAAGGCCTCCAGCAATTTGAAGACTATGTCCCTCAAGGGCAAAAGCAGGCATCTGTTATGCAACAGCATCAGAATATGCCTGGTGAATGCCAAGGAACACTGACAAAGCTCAAGGCCAACAAGACCTCAGCTCGGGAACCCATGGTTAGCCCTGATTCATCACCAGCTTGTCCCCCAAAGCGTCAACAAAGCAAGCGGTGTCCAAGTCCTGCTAAACTCACCTTCACTTCACTTCCTGACACACCTGTCTTCACTACTCCACCAACGCCACCTCCTCTCTCTGAATCCCCACCCCTTCCTGCTAGTGTTCTCCCTGCCAGCTCATCAACCCTTGTGTCCAGTATTCTGAGCCCATCTGCCAACACCATCACCATTCTGTCTGACTCAGAGGCTNGAAAGTCGACATCCCCAAACATGCAGAACTTCCTCGCAAAGCTAGAACAAGTGCTGCATGGCCCAATGGGCTGTACGCCATTGAAATGGCTGCCTTTTTCATCAAGATGGACAGCCTGAAGCGGAAAGTCAAAGGATTCGAGGCACGGTTCAAGAAGGCCTTTGATGAGGATCCACCCCCCCTTTTTTTTTTTTTTTGAAATCCTATTTATATTCTGGGCGCAGGAGGCAGGCCAGTTGCTATCTACAAATACATGTAAACAACATTAGAA
>JANBPK010001766.1:0-11599 GCA_027579435.1 Candolleomyces eurysporus
GATATTCTGATCAATGTTTTAGCATCGGAATCGACCAGAGCGCGACTTTAATTTGGAACGTCAACGAGAATAGAGCAGAAGAAAATACCGATGCACGCACTCGTCCTCCATTGTTAAATTGCCACTGAAGTACTAACGTCTCTGTAGATCATACTTTACCCCTTTCAAAACGATAAAGTGACGATGAACGAATTCTGGAAGTTCAGACCCATCCAAGCGGCAACGCCGTCCTCGACTTCTTCTTCTTCCTCTTCTTCTTCACCAACCTCGACACCATCCCCGACGTGTAGTTGCCCAGCTAAGGAGGGCATGGATCTAGGGGACAAGATTGGTCTAGGTGTTGGCCTGGGCGTCGGTATCCCAACACTCCTCGTCGCTATTGTAGCGCTTTTCAAGGATAGTCCTCTCGCGAAGTATATTAAGGGCAACGGAAGGCCTCCTTCATATCGATCTAGCAACGAGGAGGGATTTAATTTACTTCAGAAATAATGTCTCGTGAGCCTTGTATAATAATATCTAAAGATTCTACAACAGCTCTTTGTAGTTGTGAACAAGCCTCCGAGACTCGAGGAAACCAAAAATCTCCATGATAATATATTAGAAGCCGTCGTCCGAAAACAACGCCAAATCATGGACTTGGTGGGGCGTTCCTCTCGAGCAACCCAACCTTGCAGGATGAGATCCGACATTCACATTATATATCATCGTCTTCAAACGCTGTCAGAGTAATCTCCCCCATCTTCTAGCGGGGAACTTGCGCAGAAGTCAGTGGTAATCGACCACCAGCTCCTCGGCATATGTTTCATGAGTTGCACGAACATTGGATTATATGGATTGCTTATAGAGAATAAGTAGAGACAACGCAGTGATTACAGAAATCACATAGATCTCCGGGCATAGGTGAAAAAGAGAACACAGAAAAAGAGAACAGAAAAAGAGAACCAAGTCAAGTCCTAAGGTCCCTGAGTCCTGATACTCTTGCCAACGGCCTAGTGCCTGTCCTCTTCCTTGATTTCCTTTCCTTCCCCTTTCTCCAAATCTCTTTCCTCGTCAAAAGGTCGCTTGGCGTGAGGCAGCCATTTACCGATGAGCTTTATGTTGGCTTCATCAGAGTATTCCTCCATTCTGAGGCAAACTAGTTTTTGGAAGTACTCCCACTCGAGTAAAATTCGAAGCAGGGGTGTCCAAAGACGCTCTGCGTCTGGCCTATGATCCTCAGGGAGCCTGTCAGGGTGCGCTATCCTGCCCCATAGATCCTTTGCCGTACCCACTTGCTTCAACGAGCGCCCGCGCCAGTCGACGAGGCCTTGAGTGATATACCACGCGAGGCACCAGATAATAGATTCGAAATCGTGAGAGCATCGGCGTTGTGTATCTTTAGCTAGGAGCATTAACAAGGGCATGAACGGCGGTGTTCCCGGTCTCTGGAGCTCTGGGCTTGTCGAGGATTGATGACCTATAGCGACAAGAGGCTTGAGGGCCAGAAGTTGCGGCTTAGTCCGGGAAGTCACAGTTGAATATGCGTCGTTCAGAATTTTGGGCTTCTTGGTAAGTCCTGAAGTATCCGCGTTGTCGCTGTCGTCGGACCTTCGCTTGAGGTCGCCGGAGTGTATTGTTTCAACACAGCTATTTAATAACTCAACTATGCCGGTGTCAATGATATCCTCCAAGTCCTCGAATTCCGGTGGCACAGATCGCGAGGGGGCCTGGAAGAGGGTTTCGTGCCTTACAGCCCGGTCTGAGATGCACACCATTGTGGTAGGAAGAATGTGAGCTCGACGGCAAGATGGGAGGCTGGTGGGTGGTGGTGGATAAGAAACGATGAAGACGGTCCATTAAATGGCCCCCAGTGTTGATCGCGGCGACGGCCCTCGGCACCCAGCCTAAGCCGGGAGCCATTTCCCATTCGGGACCACAATGCGAGCGTAGCAACAGTTGAAATCTCCGAGACTAGCTTCATGTGGTGCTAGAGGACAATACAACAGTCTTCACTCAATCTACCACCAGGGGCAACGGGAACTGTAGTGTACAAGAAGTGATACAGCCTTGAACTATAGAATACATGAAACAATGTACAGATGATCAAGCAAATATGTCTATATCTGTCCCAAGGTGAAAAGGCGAACGCGGAAAGGGTATACCATCAAGCCCATTTCCCTTCCAAAGCATCCGGAAGGAATATGTCAGTATCAAGACCAAGCTCCTTGAAAACATCTTCTATCCTACGCGAAGCTTCTTGATCTTCCGCTCTCTCAAGTGCTGATCGAATAGTTCAGGCAACAGAATCAATGTTGAAGATGAGGAGTGCGAACCTTCGCCTCGACCTTCACCAAGACTCGTTTCAAGACCCTGACTACCCTCTCGGGCAGCAATGAAGAGCAGCTGAGCATTCGGGTGATCGAGGAGTTCGGGTGTCTCGACGCTGGCGAACCTCAAGCCGAAGGACTGCCTTCCCTTGGTCCCAGCACCGAATACCTTCTTCATAATTTCCTCAGAATACTCGGTTTCCTTGATATGTCTCATACTCGGGACAGTGGCCGGTGCACGAGGGTTTTTGACTTGGACTACGAAGGACGACGAGGAATAGACGCCTAAGCATGCCTGAACGTCCCCCATTTCTGAAGGCGACGGATGGGAAATGTGGTATCCGAGATGAGTTTCCCGCTCCGATGGGACTCGAGCCTCGGTGTTTACGATGGCGTAACCTCCTCGAGCAAGTAGTCGAGCGGCTCCATCGTGTCGTGTTCCTAGCAAGAAGATCGGCTACCATTTATCAATGAAAGAAGAGGAGGTGCAGACCTCTGGTTTTGGTCTCGTAAGTCTTTGGACCTAATCCTTCGACAAGAGCGAGCAAGTCGTCACCGATGCTCGTAACAGTGCCCCAGAAAACTTCGTGACGGCCTTTGGCCTCAGGATCAGGTAGTTTCNTTTTTTCCAACTGTGATCAAGCGGTAATGCTGCTTCGAGGTGTTCCTTGTTACAGGAGCAGCCGGAACCGCGTCTGCACCGCGAGTCAAAAGTGTCATTTCTGCTTCTTCAGTTTTCGAAGGATCAGTTTTCGAGCCTTTGCCATCGCCTTCACTAGCCGAGAGGAATTCGGGGGGTCGAGGTATAAGGAGCATGTGAAGGTTTTTCACTTCGTCAATGGATTCGACATCCTCGACTTCGACCTTCGGTCGGTAGAAGAAATAGATGTGTCCTCTCTCGATGGTGCCTATACATCCCGACATTTAGAGAAGCGGTCGAAGGGAAGAATGAAAGCTTGCGACGCACCGGACTGGTAGAGACTTTGTTGACCCTCAGAGCCCTCGTCCTCCGAAACTCGAACGCGTTTGGATGGGGATTTCGCCTTCGACGGTGCTCTTTTCCTGTGAGGCTTCTCCTCTATTTCTGCCTCTTCAGCGCTGCGCNTTTTTGGCCGTTGCCGCTTTGCTAGCCGGTTTCTTCCCCTTTGCCGGAGGCTCCGCTTTGCCACCGTCCTCACTCTTTGCTTTCTTGTGACTGGCCCTCTTCTTCACGGGGTGCGGATCCTCCTTCTTGAGTCTGCCCTCATGGATAGCGGCTTGGCGTCGAGTAGTAGGCATTATGGAGGCTGAATCTGTGGGGAAAGCATGACCGAGTTAGTCCGCTTTATGGGATCTGGGACGGTGACGTCAAGTAGGCCTGTCTGGGATGGAGCCAGGCCCGGTTGGCTCCAATGCTGGAATCGCTGGAGCTCTTCCAAATTATTTATGACCCATTGGGCTCTCGAGCAGGAAAGGTCAAATTTACTGCCCGTCAACATGAGAGCTGAGGTCAAAGCTTGATGAGCATCATGATCGGGCGCTGAAGTCCTTCTTGACGCCGTACTATCATCATCGTCGTCATGTCCCACTCAGCGGCCCCCAAGGACCTTGCGGATTTGCGACGATTTCGATTTGAACGAGTCCTCAATGAAGATCCGTTCACTCATTCCATCGCACTACTTGGAACGTTATCAAAGGATCAGGAAGTCCAAGCTATTATACGACTTGAGAGGACTGCTTGGGATGCCAGTGATGCCCCTCGACTCTTCGCTGAAGATGGCCTGATTCAGAAAGTGCAGCTGGAGCAAAGCACTGATATTGTGAGTAGAAGTCAACCTTGATATAGAGGTGCTACATCCTCAATCCATATCATACTAGTATACCTGGCTTTTTGGTTGGTTTGGCGAGAGACGAGAAGCAGATGTCAAGATCAATGTGGTATGCCCTGCTACGGAAACCCATATCAGAAAGGTACGTTTACTTCTATACGCTAATTGGAAATTCTGCGCTCATACTAGTATCTCGTCGCGTAGTATACCAAGCAGACGTACGTCATGGTTCGAGAGACACCAGAACTTTATCGAGACGTAGTGAAACCCTATATCGCTGCTTTCCCTCCTTCCCGAACGCAATGGTGGGTCAACCCCGTAACTCCTTCAACTCGTCACGCTCTTACATCACCCACAGGGTAGAGAACATTCTCCAAGGCACCTCAGAACAGTCAAAACTGCTCTACTCTGATTCCGATCTCCTCATCTTGCCCGATATGAAATGGGATCTGAGGACAATTTCTTCTCTCTATCTTTTAGTTCTCGTTCAAGACAGGACGATAAGAAGCCTCAGAGATTTGAAAAAAAGCCATCTCCCCCTATTGAAGTCCATACACGCACAAGCCGAGAAGGTCGTCTCTCAGAAATGGGGGCTTGGGCCAGGCTCTCTGCGGATGTACGTTCATTATCAACCCAGCTATTGTAAGTCAGAGCACTTCATATGCTCGTATAAGGCTAAATTCGCTGTCTGAACAACTATAATTTCAGACCACTTCCATGTTCATGTGGTCAACGCGAACTATGAAGGAGGTATGCTGGGCATGACCGTTGGCCAGGCACATCTCCTCGACGATGTCATTTCTTTGGTACGGGTTACTTCGAGTATGTCCAGCAACATCCCCGACTAATGGACCCGATGAATAGCTCGAAATCGATTCGTCCGAAGGCGATGGCGTCTTTCAGCGCATGACGTTGACCTACAGCTTGGGCTCCCAGAGCAAACTTCTGGAGAATATTCAAGCACACGGTGGTCTTCCTGTTTGACATCAATTCACGCCTCTCCCTCTTTTCCGCATTGTCCACTTTGCTTCTACAGCTGTGGCTAGTGGAACTTAGAAACCTTTACGTATCGTGTCTATCCTTGAGCTCATCTTATCACCCCTGCTCTCTGCGCTAAGTGCTGCTCTTCATGTAGTCCCTTAGTATCTGTCGTATACGATGATGTCCGATCCTCGAAGTACAAGCGACTACTGTTCAAGCTTACTTGCTCATTTCAACCGAATAGGCCCAGATGTACGTGTATTAGCTATCACCCAATTTTCCTTCTTTTTCATTCGCCACCAGAATGTGTCGCTCTCCCAGGAGAATTTTGAGGATTTTGCTGAGAACTGACCACAGTGGGCTCTCCAACAGTTCATCCTCAGGCGATTATTGTTACGTAGACCAGGACAAGTCGCGTAGATACTCAGAACAACACGAATGCGAAAGTGAGCCACCATCTTCAGAGTCGAAGCTGGGTCCAATGACATGGGCGTTTAGCGCAGTGGTAGCGCGTATGCTTTGCACTGTTGCGCAGTTGCGTAATAAGCACTCACTTGTATAAGGTCCAGGGTTCAATCCCCTGAACGTCCAAGCCTTTTTGTCCCCTGAGGCTCCTGTTCAAAAATCACTCTAGTACTTTTTGGTTGAAGTTTTGTTTTCCGTCTCTATGTGCTTCTTCAGATCGTAAAGAGCGAGGAGGCGTCGTTCCAGAATTGCAGGCTCCCGTCACGACGACGGTCACGAACGCGTGACGTCACAGACTGACTGACCGGGCTCACCGTGGCAAATGGTCTCGTCAACTTTTACTCCTTCCTCAGCAACCGCGTCACCATGGGTATCAAGGGCCTCACAGGACTCCTCAACGAACATGCTCCAGGTTCCATCAAAGAGCACGAGATCAAGACACTTTTTGGCAGGAAGGTCGCCATCGACGCCTCCATGTCCATCTACCAGTTCCTAATCGCTGTTCGGCAACGGGACGGAGAAATGTTGACGAACGATGCTGGAGAGACGACGAGTCATCTTATGGGTCTGTTCTACCGGACTATTCGTATTGTAGAGAATGGGATTAAGCCTGCGTATGTGTTCGACGGCAAGCCACCGGAGTTGAAGAAGGGTGTGGTATGTCTGGCCACAACTTTGGGCTTATAACCGCGTATCTCACCTCCTTGACAGTTGTCAAAACGGTACGAAAGACGTGAGGAAGCGAAGGAGGGTGGAGAGGAGGCGAAGGAGATCGGAACTGCAGAGGATCTGGACAGGTTTTCGCGTCGAACGGTCAAGGTGACGCGTGAACACAACGAGGAATGTCAGAAGCTCTTGAGACTTATGGGTATTCCTTGTGTCGTGGTGCGTTGGCCAGGTTTCACCCCTCATGACGATATTCTCATCCGCTACCTCACAAATTGTAGGCTCCCTCTGAAGCCGAGGCTCAATGTGCTGAACTCGCGCGAGGCGGCAAGGTCTACGCTGCTGGCTCGGAGGATATGGATACCCTCACCTTCAATGCGCCGATTCTCTTCCGTCATTTGACGTTCTCGGAAGCCAAGAAGCAGCCGATTAGTGAGATTAACCTCGAAGCTGCGTTGAAAGGGCTTGACATGTCCATGAGCCAGGTATTTGTCTCGTTGTCCCTGTCACGTAACGCGCTAAATTCGTCTAATGGCAAACTATCTAGTTCATCGACCTCTGTATCCTTCTAGGATGCGACTATCTCGAGCCTATTAAGGGTGTTGGTCCAAAGTCTGCCCTGAAGCTAATTCGAGAGCATGGAAGTCTCGAGGCTGTCGTTGAACATCTACGAGCCAAGTGAGTCTCACCGGGCCTGTTAAACGTTTCCTCTACCAACACGAATGCTAGGTCAGCCAGCAGCAAACCTGCCGCTGAAGAATCAGAAGAAGAAGAGGAGCTTGAAGAGCCCGCGCCCACGTCAGATATTGAGATGCCAGATTTAGACGAAGACGAGGACAAGGATGGAGATGGCGAAGAGAAGCCCAAAGAGGAGACGCCCAAGAAGAAGAAAAAANGCGGCTGCAGCAAAGCCGAAGGCCAAGGGGAAAGGAAAAGGAAAAGGCAAGGGTGGAGTCCAGGTGCCTGACGAGTGGCCTTGGGAGAAGGCGAAGGAACTCTTCCAGAAGCCTGACGTGGTCCCTGCTGATGAACTCGAGGTATGGCCTCTCTTGTGTTTTCTTTCTTGGGCTTGGACTCATTTGATGGCCTTGAAAGCTCGAGTGGAAAAACCCCGATGTCGATGGGCTGGTACAGTTCCTCGTGGTAGAAAAAGGATTCAAGTACGCTTCTTCATTCTCGTAATATTACTCTTGTTCTGACAAGTATCATCCCAGTGAGGAACGAGTACGGAAGGGTGCTGAAAAGCTGCAAAAGTTCTTGAACACGAAGCAGCAAGGTCGACTAGACGGCTTCTTCACAGTCAAGGCAAAGGAGAAAACGGCTCCGGCCAAGGCCAAGGGTAAAGACGCCGGAAAGGGGAAGGGAACGAAACGAAAGGTCGGCGTCTATTTGCGCATGTGCAGGCGAATCCGTTTTACCGACTGACCCGCTTTTTTCGTTTATATATAGGGGGATGATAAGGCCGAAGGTAGCTCAGGAAAGAAAGCAAGAAAGTGATCGTTCTGTTCGCTTCTCTTTCTCATGTTTCGGGTTGTCGATGCATCTTGTTATTTTTGTACTTTTGCTCTGCTCTGCTGCCTTTTCTTTCCATTTGCTAATGGATATCCTTGGGATCTACGACGTATGCAGGCGTTTGAATATAAGCGTGCCTGTTTATCTCCCTCTTTTACGAAAGCCGGAGAATTGTGCACCGATGTTAGGTGGTCGAGAATTCAAAAACAGGTACGCAGGGAGATGACTACAAACTACGGTCGTTGCGCTCCTGTTCTCAATTTCACTGTCACCATGGTAACGCTATGGGTCGGCGTTGGGTCGGTGTATGTGTTATAAGGATACGCGCACACCGGACCAGCTGAGCTGTGAAGGAATGGAAGAGGGTCTGCAGTATTCCCCTTCTTTCAATTGTGGTTAAATGAATAGGTGCAATAGAATGAGTACCCGCCTGGACTCCAGCGTACTCCAGCCTGGAGGTCGACTAGATAACATGTGTTCCGTTGCTGCCATGCGGGTCGCTCCTGGTCGTTCCCCCCTTGGCAAGCGGTGGCAAGGACTGATCGTGGCCTAAAATGACAGAAGGTTCCCGCGTGGTTGGACACGTCAGGCCAAGGGTTGACTCAGGGCGCCCTGAGCCTAACATATGCAGTGCTCAGCCACAACACCCACTTCTTAGATGGCAGAATCATATGCCTTGTGGACTTTCGTAAGGTTTACCTCAGGTCAGGTAAGAATAGCTGTCAAGTTTCACCCGGTTACATATGGACTGACCCACCCCCACGACGCACGTACAGTAAACACACAAGGTTTCCCTTCCTTTGACGACAAGGCCTAGGAGAGAGGAAAACTTTTTCCCGGTTCCCTCGATGGTGCCACAGACTCCTAAGCATGCATCGGAGCCGCATCTGTCCAGATCTGCTTGGCCCGCACCAGCGGCGGAAGATTCGCAAAAATCCTTCGCACGACGCGGCGGGCAATTTCACCGAAATGGATTCAAATAGCCTCCCTAATAGAAGCCGCTTGCCCAAGATTGTTAACAATTTACAAAGCAACATTGGCCTCAAGATACCAAGGCAGCTCCACGAGATCGTTTCCAGATCTTATCTGAGGGGTAATGGGTAAAGAGATTTTCGTAACGCCGAAAAGGTGACGCGCAGTCTGGGTTGCATATGCTTGTGGACCGGTCAATGGACCCGGTCAGCAAAGACGGCACACATTCCATTCTTTTCCTTCGCCTTTTCTTTTGTTTCCTCTTGACCATTGTCCTTCCTTTCCTTTCCTTACCCTGCCGTCTTTCTGAGCCGCTCCTCGACTTCGACGGTTAGCAGCAGGAGATGGACGTGCCGAATTCCAACGACATCTATCATTCGACCTATGGAGCGCTCTTGATTGGGTTCTGCACGGCTTGTGCAGTGTTTGGGGTGTTGACACAACAGACGGTCACTTATTATCAGCGGTATTTTCATGATAAATTGGTTTACAAGTCCCTGGTGAGTCCCCTACCCGCCTGTGTGCTTTTTTTGGGTGGGTACTGAACGTGGGACACAAGGTCGGAATTTTATGGTGGGTCAGCCCGCCCTCCCCGACTGCTCTGCTTTGCTGAAGGATCGACCGACGGCAGGGTGTTTGAATGCATTGATTTGGCATTCGTTGGTTATTCAGTCTATTTCTATATTATAACGTACGCCGCCCTGTCCCTCGATTCTCAACGGCTCCAAACTGATCGTCTATTACGACCGACCAGGCATCATGGCGATCTACTGTTCTTCTTGAACGGAGAAGTTCTTTGGTACGTTGCTTTATCACTGGGAGGCTTTTATGAAGGCTGAAGTATCTTTCGTTGGTGAAGGGCACTTATCGTGAGTTTGATCTCTAATTCTTCCCCCTCTCTTCCCTGTAATTGACCTCTTCTCCTAGGTTCAAATTGTTTTCGGGGTACGCACACGCACGATTTATTCGGCAATCTCGTCCAGTCGGTTGATCACGCTTATTTGCAGGCTCTGGTTGGGACGATCGTGAAGTGGTGCGTATGGAATTGTTTTCGATCGTGACTATGTTTTAACGATTCTAATAGCTGCTTCGCCCTCCGTGTATGGACGTGTAAGTGGAGATCGCTGCCCGATTTTGCGTCACGCTAAATCACTGCGGGCTCGCTTGCCAGTTAGCAAGAGGAACGTCTGGATCACAGGACTTATTGTAAGTGCTCGACCCTCCCCGTAGAAGCGAAATGACGATTGACGGAAGCACCTTTCGTAGTGTTTCTTGATTTTTGCTCAAGCTGGTGAGCAAAATTTAGTAGCTTCAACTAGAAATCCTCTCAAACCAATTCGATTCCATGCGTACAGGCCTCGCAATCGGTGAGCACCAGGTTTCGACTGTTATCTCGAACGACTTATTGATAATGTGCAACAGCGTATTGCGTTAGAGCGTCAGTCGAGCATTATGCTTTCCCCGCCTGTCTCAACTAACATTCTATTAAAAAACAGGTTTCAACTTCGAAAAGTCGAATCCGCAAAACGTCTCCAGGTCATCGCTACCCTTTCCCTCGGATCCGGAGTCATCACAGACATCGCTATCGCTCTCGCCCTATGCTACTTCTTGCGCAAGCTGAGAACAGGGTTCAGGAAGTCTGATACCTTGGTCAATATGCTCAGCATCTATGCGATCAACACTGGTATTTTGACCAGGTGCGTTGCCTTCAGCGCTAGACTATGTTTATGGAATCTGACGTAGAGCAACAGTGCCTTGAGCGCAACTGTCCTTATTTTGGTATGCTTTATTCTATGCTTCGTGTCACTGCCACGCTGACCGGATCTACAAAGTACAATGTGTACCCAAATGCCATGTACTTCATGGGCTCTTACTTTGTCCTTGCCAACGGTGAGTGATTTCGTTATCGCAACTCTTATTGTGCTAATTACGCACACGCGGACAGTGTACGGAATCTCGTTCATCTGCACGCTGAACACACGTCGCGTTGTGAGGGGCAAGGGCACAGACCAACAAGGAAGCTCGGGCAATACTTCGGAAAATGGACCGCGGAATGCAATCTTCATGATCACGAACCCTAGCACTGGCGGACATAGGTCGAACGCTGGACCTTATCCTGGACATACAACAAGCAAGGTACGCTACTGAAGATCCTTGCAAATTAACGAGTGAACAATGTCTGATGTGCCTTTAGGGAGGAGTTGAGATTGGAGTGCGTCAAGAGGTCACCATCATCACTGATATCGAGTCGCGGGGCGGTGTCGACTCTGCATCGGTACGTTCAGAAATCCGGCTCTCCTAACTTTTCGAACGCGAGCGCTTACATTGGGAATGGAAAAGACTACTGAATCGACGCCGACAAAATCGGCAGCACGCTCAGGCTTCGTATGAGCAAGGAAATTTTAATAGAGTATACTGTACAATACAGGATTCGGTAATTCATGGGNATTTTTTTTTTCTAGGCTCTCATCCACTCCGTTCTTCTATATGACTGCGGACAATGACAACCCTTGTACGCAATCGGCACGGAGACTGGACCGGCTTCCCAAGGAGAACGTCTCGCCCGAGAAGACAGCTCGGTCACTCAGCCACAGCGGATGAGGGGAGGGGATGATGCTTTGACATCGCCATGGTACTTGGTTCTTCGACAAAGACTGTTTTGACCAAAACAGGGGAGTTGCGGTCGGTCTCGACGGAAATCTGCCCAGCCGGCTGGGCGGAGTTGANTTGAGAACGGCGGAGAGTTGACCCCGTGATGATGCCGTGATGCACCATATTCCCAGTTGCCCGTTGATTGCCCGCACCGACCAATGGTTGCCTTCCGACCATGATCTATACCGCGTGCTCCATAGACGATACCTCTATATTCGTCCAGATGACTATAGATCC
>JANBPK010001767.1:0-11564 GCA_027579435.1 Candolleomyces eurysporus
TGAGGGGCCTGGCTGATTGTGTTCCTGCGCCATGCGGCTATCCAGGCGTTGCTGTCCAGGTCAGCGCTAGGACCTGCCATCAACGTGCAGCCTTCTGGAGCGACTTCTCCCGTGGCTATGCGCCAGTGCGAAAGGCAGGTGATGAAGAAACGGACCGTTTGGACCAGCCCTCGACCTCCGGGAGACGTTGAATACCGCAAATAGGAGCCAATGAAGATCCGGGAACTGCTTAGGGCTTAGAGTGGTCGTAGCGGGCAACGAGCCACCGGCCTGAGGCCAGACAGCTCATGTTTTGTTATTCCGACGTGGTCGGCTATAAAGAGAATTTTKTTTTTTTTTTTTAGGGTAAGAGAAAAAGGGAAAGAAAAGNAAAAAATAATAATTAAAGATGAGCGAAGTGATTTGAGGAGCGTTGGAAGAATAAAGGAAGAGTATGGGGAACTTATCACCGAGTAAACAACGCTTGCAGCAGTAAGGGATGTTGCCGAATGTAAATCTTCCAAGTGTCGGATTTCCAGCGACCTGCAGCTTGAATGATGGATGGCTCGGTTCCGAGCTGGGCGAGCCAAGTTGCACCACCAGCTCTGAGGCTCTGGCCGCCGTACTCCATTGGCAGGAAACGATGAAGGCGATGTAAAAACCAACGCTGGGAAGGTACCGAGCCAGTATGATCGATGAAGAGCTGAGAATGGAACGGGAAGGACACTGTAGACCCAGCTTGGGGTGATGGTCACACGGTCAAGGGGTGAAAAGGCGCGGTCACCCTGAAAAGTGGTGAAGCCGGGGTGAATTAAATTCTGGTGAGATTCACCTGGTCGTGAGTGGTGATATTATTCACCATGTAAACAGGTGACATTGACTACGCCCCATTTCTCGGCTTACCAATAGGATGGAATCACCCGGAAAAAGGGTCAAAGCAGTGGATATGGGTATCTACTCATCTCGTACATGTACCGACTGCTGTGTAGCCCCCGTGCGATCAATAATAGCCCATTTATTCTGTATAGGAACCCGTCCAATCAGACATTGGACACAAGTGATATCAACAACCTCCGTTCGTCCCATTTTCGAGTATACCGGCATCCCGAGTGAATTTTGAGCTTCGATTTCGCATGTTTGAACGACCGCTAGTATGTAGATTGACTCTGAACACAGCTGGGGGTCAAGTTCTTGTGCGGCTGGAAGGCGAACTACCAGAATGTGGCGTAATTGTCCGAAAAAGGCAGTGGGGGTATCGGCATACTCGGGAGCAACACGTCGTCGATTCTCGTGGATATCAACCAACTGGTCATACTGGTGGGATGAAGGGAGTTAGCTAAAGAGAGCAATTCAGGGAGTCTATCACACACCCTAATAAATGTGGCATCCCGTCGATCCTCGGAGTTGAAATCCAGGGTTGAGGCCCGCATGTCGTCACCATCTCCAAGTCGCCGCACTCGGGCCCACTGCTCAGCCATGGTCATCGAGAAATACTTGCGAACGATGGATATATTCTTATCGAAACGAGTAGCCAAGCACGCAGCGATTTTTGGCTCAAGACTTGAAGGAATAGTTGAGGACGGTCGACGAGGATAGAGAAGAACACAAGTTGGGTCTATTATGTATTAGTAAAGGGAAAACAAGAAAAAACCAACACTCACAGTCTTTATGTGAGAATGAGTTTGGAATTTCAGCGGTTTTGGGTCGTTTTAGCAACAGAGCACTGAATAGATCATATTTAACCTTAATTTGATTGAGCTGGGATGAGGCGACGACAAAATTATCAAGATTTGCAAAGGGATGGCGACGACTACGGATTGCAGGAAGAAGATGGCCACAGAAGCGTTCTGTTGGGAACGCCCATGAAGTCCAGACTGGGCCGGTCTCAACAATGTTGTCTGGGATGTGAAGGACAGCGTGGATGGTCAATGGACAGATCGGCAGGCGCTCAGGTTTGAATTGATAGTATAGCCTGCAAAGGAAATCAGAAAGATTGAATTGACGGTATTGTATAGGCAGGTACTTTTCGTATTGCAGAACCCAGTTGGGAAATCCATCGTGCAGAGTCTGCACATCCTCCGCTGTCAACTCGAATTGGAGGCAAATCCGAACAAGCTTGACGAGCTCTATAAAATGCTGAAAGTAAATGGGGCGGCGGAATTTGCGAGAGAGAAGAATAGAACCCAAATACTGGAGCCAAAATGACCACATGTCGGCCGTACTCGATGCCTTCTCATTGGCAATATTGGCTGGGCTTGCAGCAAAAGCACTTGGGATTGTCTGAGCGGAGGCTGCGGTCGCCGCTCCAATCGCTTCCCATACATGTGGGGCAATCTCGTAGCTGCCTGCACCTTCATCGATACCCTTGTAGCCTCTGGTCCATAGTAGGATAAGGTTCTTCATGACGTTCTCGAAAATAAGATGCATGAAATCATATGGAAAAGATGAGGGAAAGAAAAGGGAGGATAGAGTCAAGAGGATGGGGATTCCCTTGATGCCATACTGTTTGGCAAGCTTCTCGGACTCCGCATTTGTACGCGCGAACTGAACTTCGCGTGCCTGAGCCATAAATCGTTGATGTGTTCGTCGAGGAAGTGAGCCAGGGGTGTAGACTTTGATGGCAGACGTGCTGGTACGAACCAATGGGTGTTTGGACCTATCGAGAGGGACGTAATGAACCGGATTGCGAGAGTCGGGAATACGGAGGCCTGGTATCTCACACATACGACATGGGAGCAAGCCGTTATGTCCTTTGATGCGCATGATCATGCTCATCGCAGGGATATCCCCAAAACAGAGGATAAGATATGCACGTAGCCAAAAGTGTTCAAGGGTGTGCCGATCAAGACACCGGACCCCTTGAGCAAGCTTGAGAAATTCCTCGATCGCTGGCCAGAAAAAGGAATCGAAATCCTTCGGTTTCTTGGGGCCAGGGATGACGCCAATGCAAACGATATGCTGAACCCAGAATCGAATCTCGGGGGGAAGGTTGTAATTGTAAACGAGGAGTGGCCAACACGTCTTTTTGCGGCGTTTGAATGGGCAGAACCCATCGGTTGAGAATCCAAGTGCAATGTCTCGGGGATCGTCAAAAAATTTGTGGGGAAGGCATTGGTCGTTGGTGGTGACGTGCTGCTCTCGCAGCTGCTTGTAGTTTGATCCATCCATAAAATCTTGAATAATACTGTCCTCTGATTTAAATTCTCCCCGATAGCGCATATTCTTCGAAATTTCAGCAGATGGGGATTCGTAGAAGGCTTTGAGGCGGGGGATCATGGGGACGTAGGTAAATCGCTTGCGAGGGCGCCCTTGGGAGTCGAAGCGAGGTTCCTGGCAATATGGACAAGCATCTAGCTCTGCATGGGGACCGACAAAGCAACAGCATGATGCTACGCAGCAGTCGTAAGGGACGGGCTTGGATTGGGCAAGAAACTCGGCACGGGATCTGGTGAGCTTGTAGGATTGGAACGGAGATTCTGGGAAAGCGAACTCCAACTTCTCAAATGTCTCGTCCGACATGTGAGTGTTGATCTTGAGGGCAAAATGGCGCAGGTAGGCGATCTCCTCATCGGTAATCTCTTCAGCTAAGAAAAGAGGTCAATATTAGACAGGTCGGGTCTCAAGGGACGTTACTCACCTATCTCAGCCATCTCTCGCTCAAACTCCTCGAGCATTTCATCAGACTCAGCATAATACTGATATTGCTCTTCAGCATCAGCAATCTCTTCATCTTTGCCATCCACATCACTGTCCCCACCGACCACCGCTGCCAACAAAACAGGTTCCTCTTCATCGTCCAATTCCACTAAATCCCGTTGGCTATGCAAAGTTGGTTGGACACAATCATCTGAACCAGGTATGGTCCTGTCTGGGCTGGAATAATCGTCAAACAGTTGGGACGGTGGGGATTGCGCGAAGTCAGCCTGCATGAAGGTAGGCTCCTTGGAGGTGCTGGCATTCTCGTGTAACAGGGGCTGAGGCAGGGAAAAAGGAGCTTCAGCTGAATCAACTCTGGGGATCTTTCGAGGTCGACCAGTTCTGTGGATGTCTGGACCAGCCGGTCGACCTCCATCCAAGACCTGGGAAGCAAGGATTGTCCGTGGTGCTTGTCCAGTGCGATGTCGTCTGTTGGTACTCCTAGAGACTTTCTTCCCACACCCGCAGCCACAGATTATTCGTTTGCCCAAAGGCATATTGGACAACAGATATTGGAGACGAGATCAGAGGAAAACGCACCAATCGCGAATCGGTCCTGAACCTGGTGAAACGCAAACACATGAGTCACGAGATACTGCACAAGACTTTGTTGAATGGAAAGGAAATGTTGTTGATTCATCTGCAGCCGACCAACATATAAATCGCGTGATATGTTCGAATTGAAGATCCCGACCCCCACTGTCAAAACATCGCCTGCCCTCTCGGAGCTTGATTCATAGCACCACAGCCCACAGATCCCTGTTCATCTTCTGCCCATTCTCTACTACATCAGCGTCCTCCATGGCACCTAGCAAGACGAAGACGACAACTCCCAGTTCGAGAAACTGCCATACTCATAGGGGTGACTCAGGATCTGGGGAATCGGCACAGTGAGTAGAAAGCAAGGAGCTATTATTCTGGCAACTCACCTCTTGTGCTCTTGCCTACCAGAGGCCTGGATGATGCCACAGCAGTGTCCATCGCATCTCAGTTAGCTGAGATACAGCAGCTGCGGGGTATGTTTAGTTCAACCTGCTATTACGCACAACGAGAATGCTCATATCTGACTCACCTGTTCCTACAACTCCAGCCTTGGTGCAAGAAATGCAGGCTACTGCCAGCGCTGCACAGGCACANGGCCANCCCAAGCATTGACGACTCCCCCCACAGGCCGCCCCTGCGCCAGCTGGCCAGACCATTGTCCAGATTCTGCGGCCACAGGGCGACGCAGGAAAGGACTTCAAGATCAAGGACGCAATGGGGTTGGAGGGAGACCTTGTCCTGTATTGAAACATCCAGGTGAGCCAACGTTCATGGTGGTATGGTGGTGGTAGGAAGCGAAGAGACATTTTCAACTTCTGACCGTTTGACGTCTTGCTTCTCACCTCCATGCCGCCCGCTGTCATTGCTTGACACGTCTGACATTTCCATTTTTAGCGTACTGTCAAGCATGCTGCAATCCAGTCTGGCATCAACCTGCACTCGAGATTCAGAGATCTTCCAGTCGATAAACTTGCGAACATCTACAAAAAGGTATGTGTTTACCAAGTGTTCAGAGCCTCAAACTTACCATCACAACGTGCACGGTCAGGTTCGCGATACCCATGATTACGTTGACAAGCGTCGCTTCCCGGCTGATTGGCCCGTCGTCGAGCTGCTGAAACAGTTCCTCAAGAACCACCGCAAACACGATTGCAAGGTGGGCCGGCTTGAGCCTTACAGGAGGGCTCGAGCTCAGCACCAGGCTCCCAACACCAACACCCTCCCTAATATTGATGACGAGGAAGACAGCAACTGACATCCGTCACTGATTTATTCTATTCATTTAGTTCCTTTGTTCTTAACTGACCTTATTTTTGTTTTATAATCTTCATACACCCTGCTAGTTACAATATTCTTGCTCATCTCTAGTTCTATTCGTATTGCTGCTATTTTCCTAGCTTATAACAGCCTGTATTTCACACTACTCCATGGTTTAATTGACCTGATACCCTTCTTTCGGCACTACTGAATGTCACCCAAGAATGGTGTTAAATCGCAAGGTTCATCCGCCTCAATACAGTGAGAATCAGCCCAAAAATCAGCTTAATTATGCCCTGGAAATCACGTGAACTTCACCCCAATACTAGGCATCTCACAATCACCCAGTCAAGGTGTTTGTTTCCCCCTGTGCTAACCCAGGGGATTACAGTGTGAAATCGGTCAAAAACATGGCGAAACCACCCCAGTTTTCACCTGGTTCCAAGGGGTGAAACTCACCGTTCGACAGGGTGAATCTGACAATTGACTATTGAATTTCGCCTGGAAACCTGCTGCATGTCACTACATATTCGGGTGAACTAAAGGGTGGGGTTCACCCTGTGCGCGTCCCACAGTGATTGTGAAACCAAGAGTCGGAGCAGTTCCCAACTTCAGACTTAGCAGCTCTCAGGGATCCGGCTCAGTGACCCAAGTATAATGGTTTGGCAGTGGTGCTTTAAAATAGGAAGGCCCTGCGAACATATCCGAAGAGTAGAGAAATAATTCAGAACCATAACTGCGCGCCCGACCTGGTGAGGTACAGCGTAAGAAGAGAGTCTGCAGACTACAAGGGACATTTGCCCTGATATTTGCTAAGTGGAAAGTGTAATGTAACTCTGTGGCTTTGAGGATGTGATGGCAAATCTGTTAAGTCAAATAAACCTGACAGTTGCCAGGTTGGGAAGTACGAGGGGCTTGGTTGAGGGCTTCTGAAGAGCCAACTCAAGGTGTGAACTGATGCGGAGTAGAGACTGGGCCCTCAGCTGTCCTCAGAACCTGAGATAGGTTTCAGTCTTGTGAGCCGATGTGGATAACGAAGAAAGCATGGGGTGCGGAAGAATGCGGAATGCCTAGAGCTGGGGCAATGACGTGATGGGGGCTTGGGAGTGGTGCCCAGCAAACCAGATAGACGGAAGTAGGGTCAGGAGCAAAGGTACTCACCTCTGAACCTATTCCAAACTATCGAAGCATGCGGAAATAGTGGAGTGCCGTTTTGGCAGCAGTTCCGAACGGGTCTCAATGCGAGTCTAGGAAGGTCAAGACTTAGTTCTGGGACTTGGATACCCTCATATGATTATCTCTTTTTGGACTAGTTGGTTTCATGTGTTTATATCTCTGTTTGTTCTGAATGTGTCTGCCAAACCTATTTTACAGTATTTAATCTTGGACTCTAAGTAATTGAATCTACATAGCGGCTAACTAGCGTTGTATTTTGTGTCCAGGTCTGTGTTACCCACCGAATCTACAAGAGCCTTTCTGTTATCTTTTGTCTGTTTAAGTTCAGAAGTCGTTTGGAGGCCATGTCCTCATTGTGTTGTCAAAGTTATATCATGTCAAGACTGTGTTCTCACTTCTGAAGTCGAATCCGTGTGTCATTGAGTTAGTTGTCCACAAAGTTTAGCTTCCAAAGCAATAACATCAAACCTGGTTGAGCCTTAGCTCCCCCCTCGAACTTGCAATTGCAAAGTTTACATTCCGAAGCCTTAGTTCAACTAGACTTAGCGCTTTTCACTATACCCTTGCCCGCCTCTTATCTTCCAAAGATACTTGGTGTGTTTGTTTTGTGTGTGTTGGTGTTAGAGTTAGGTTCTTTGTCTTGTTGTGTTTTGAGCCTTAGAACGCAACCTGCGCATCAACAAGAGTTGAAGCTACTCAAGGCTGTCAACTTGAAACTGCCCCAGTTGTATCATACCCTGGCTGGAGAAGCTGCATTAGTTGACCCTGTGCTAAAAGTCGGGTGGCTTGACTGAAGCGGCTTCAGAAAGTCATATACCTTTACAACACAACTGTCGGGACTCTCAGGCAGTGCTACCAGGGAGTTCAGAAATCAGGCGGCTTCATATTAATTGAGTACAAGTGCTGGAGCGGCTTGAGGAGACCTTTGAAATGACAAAGTCCATGGCTAGTGGTGCAGCCGGGTGGCTGTGATAAACTCTGATGCGGGGCGAGGAACTGAAGCGGCGCGAGTCCTGAGTCAAGGGAATGACCAGACCGACCGTTGGCATTGGGTGAAAAGGTGCAGGTGACTTCAGACGAGGCAACTGTACCTATCCAATCGGCTTGAGACTAGCAACAGGGGCAGGGGACTTGGAGCAAGGATGCCTGTCCACTCTCGATCATCAGTCGGCATCTCATGCGGCTTCACCAGAAAGGAAATGGTGATCCAAAATTGGTGTTCAGAGGCACACCTGACTCATGTGGCTACAATCTTGGCGCAGCCTCTACCAATACCTGGTTCTATTTTCTCTCTATCTTATGCTTGGACTCTTACTATTGGCTAGTTGCTTATCTATCAGATGTGTCTTTCTGTCTATTTTTACACAGCTCGAAGTAGTATATATACACACTGATGCGGCGCATGCCTGTATACCCTTAGAAAAATTGCGAATTAATAGAACTTTTCTTTGGAAGTGCCTCTGAATTAAAGGACCAAGTAACAATGACGACTTATAGAACTTAGCATGTCTTCTGAACATTGCAAAACCAAGAGTTGGAGTGGTTCCCGGCTTCAGACTTAGCAGCTCTCAGGAATCCAGCTCAGTGACCCAAGTACAATGGTTCAGCAGTGGTGCTTTGAAATAGGAAGGCCCTGCAAACGTATCCGAAGGGTAGAGAATTGATTCGGAACCCCAACTGTGTGCCCGACCTGGCAAGGTACAGCATAGAAAGAGAGTCTGCACATTATAAGGGACATTCGCTCTGACATTCGCTAAGTGGAAAGTGTAATGTAACTCTGTGGCTTCGAGGACATGATGGCAAATCTGTTATGTCAAATAAACCTGACAGTTGCCAGATTCAGAAGTACGAGGGGCTCAGTTGAGGGCTTCTGAAGAGCCAACTCAAGGTGTGAACTGATGCGGAGTAGAGATCGGACCCTCGGCTGTCTTCAGAACCTGAGATAGGTTTTGGTCTTGTGAGCCAATGTGGATAACAAGGAAAGCATGGAGTGCGGAAGGATGTGGAATGCCTAGAGCCAGGGCAATGACATGATGAGGGCTTGGGAGTGGTGCCCAGCAAACCGGATAGACGGAAGTAGGGTCGGGAGCAAAGGTACTCACCTCCAAACCTATTCTGAACTATCGAAGCATGTGGAAATAGTGGAGTGCCACTTTGGCAAGCAGTTCTGATTGCCTCTCGATGCAAGTCTAGAAGGTTGAGACCTAGTTCTGGAGCCTGGATACCCTCATATGATTATTTCTGTTCGGACTGGTCAATTTCATGTGCTTATATCTTTGTTTGTCTTGGATGTGTTTGCCAAACTTGTTTACAGCATTTAATCTTGGATCCTAAGTAACTAAATCTATATAGCAGGTAGCTAGTGTTGTATTTTGCGTCCAGGTCCGTGTTACCCACTGAATCTACGAGAGCCTTTCTGTTATCTTTTGTCTGTTTAAGTTCAGAAGTCGTTTGGAGGCTGTGTCCTCATCGTGTTGTCAAAGTTATATCGTGTCGAGACTGTGTTCTCACTTCTGAAGTTGAATCCATGTGTCGTTGAGTTAGTTGTCCACAAAGTTTAGCTTCCAAAGCAATAACATCAAACCTGGTTGAGCCTTAGCTCCCCCCTCGAACTTGCAATTGCAAAGTTTACATTCTCAAGCCTTAGTCCAACTAGACTTAGTGCTTTTCACTATACCCTTGCCTGCCTCTTATCTTCCAAAGATACTTGGTGTGTTTGTTTTNGTGTGTGTGTTGGTGTTAGAGTTAGGTTCTTTGTCTTGTTGTGTTTTGAGCCTTAGAATGCAACCTGCACATCAACGTCAACAAGCGCAAAGACCTTACAAGTGCTATGGATGCGAAACTGGTAAAGAAGAGTTACAAACTAAAAGCCAAGAGTGCATCTGCACTTTTCATGGAAGACCATGCCAAGGAAATCAAGGCCCAAGCCAGTGAGATGGGACATGCCTCCTCGGGTGAATATCTCAGGAATTATCACTCAATTAAAAAGGAGATGTACGACAAGTTAGACCAGGAAGTTCAACTGGTATACCAAAGTTGTGCCGATGCTTTGAAGGAGGCCCTGAAACAGAAGCTTGACACTAGCGCCATATATGAGTGCGTGACCCTTGTTCCCAGTTTATTGATGACACTCATTTCCTGGCAGAAATCATCAGGACATCATTGACCACATGGGAGACGCTGTACAATCTCTTGCAGGCTTTGACTGGGGAGGGCATGGACAGGTGGTCTATTGGGTTATTGGTGCATATTTCAATCAGAACAAACAATGGAAGATGTTCAAGTATGTGGGATTTGTTTTGTTGTTACTGTTCCCCTGCGAGGCGTCAAAATGGAGTCTTTCACCAAGAAGATTCCTGACAAAGTCTATGGTGAGCATATTTGGGCCCCCTTCCTGACTCATGTCAAAGCGTCCATTCATAGTCCATACCAATTAATTGCGTACCTGAGTTGACATAAACCTGACACTATAGCAGCTCCCAACTGGTCAAAGCCAACAGTTGCAGGGATTACATTTGATGATGATGGATTCCCCATCCTCCCAGTTCTCAATATTGACATTCAACCTCCAAAGGTGGTTCTTTGCACATTAACTCAGTATATCAAATGTGTATGGGTGTAATGCTGTACACACAACCATGGACCCACAAGATATGGTACATACATACAACGCCAAACACTCATCCCCTATTTAGTCTCAATGCCTCTCGATGACCGATTTTCTCTAGCTTTTGCTCTTCTCCTCCTTTTCCCTTCTCTTATCTCTTCCGAATAAGATGTTTGTCGTGTGTAGATCCGGCGTGCCTGTAAGTGTTAGCTGACAGCAGCTTTCCACTTTTTTTTTACACACTTTACCCCAAACGTCCCATTCATCTGTTCTACGATCTACACACACATATATTCACTGGTTCGCTGTTGTTGCTCGACCCTGCCTTAAGGGTTTGCATCCCCGCTGAGGATTGTTGCACTCTGACAAGGTTCTCAAGCACTGCCTAGAGTGGTTTCACACCGGACAACCTGACCTTTCCCTACCTAACCTTCACCCCACCTTTACCAGTTTCCATCTTGCCCTTACTGGTTTTGTTGTAAAAAGCCCGCTTATACCTGTTTCCAGGCACCCATTCACCAGGCACCAGTCACCAGTCCAGCAGTAGCCCACCATTGTAGGCAAGTTCCACTGATGTTGAGAACTTCCTGTTCTAATGACCAGATGGATCCAATGGTATTTGATCAGGACCCCGCAGTTGTCCTTGACGCCCTGCCTGAGATCACTTCAGGGTTCTCATCGCCCTTGACGCCCCTCACTCCATCAAGTAGGGCCGGCTCACCAGGCTTTGCTTCCGTGCCTGTCCCTGAGGTGTCTGCTTCTGTGCCTGCCCTGTGTATCATCCCAATCATCCCAATCACAGAGTCTGCTCCCGTTACCGGATTAGGAATTGCGTCCTCGGCAGTTCACACCGCCTTGCCAGAGTCTGAAATCAACCCAAACAGCCCAAACTCACCTGCTGGCACCCCTGCCATCCCCTGCCTCATCGTTTCCACCACCACTGCCACCTCCACTGTCAACTGCCAGTCTGACTCCTCTTTGGACACTGATTCCTCAGACGACGACGCTCCTTCTGCCTTGACCATTACTTCCCACATCAAAATGTCTGCCGGCATGACTTACTGCGACCTGACCGTCAGCAAAGGCCACTCGAAGCCACCTTCCCTGGGTCATGGTTGGCTTGGCCGAGATGTTGGTATCGAGTTCCACAACGCCTGTGAGGCCTACTTCCTCACAAAGGAAATTGCTGATGATGCGCCAAGTGCGCGAACACCCTATAAAATTCGCGAACTTGTTCTTAATGTTCGTGAACTGACTTATGTGTAAAGAAGATCTTTGTGAAGTTGGGAACTATAGAGTTGGAGCT
>JANBPK010001768.1:0-11541 GCA_027579435.1 Candolleomyces eurysporus
GGCTGATGCACCAAGGCGTCGGTCGAGACCGTCGTATGCGCGCCGGACTGCGGTACAGTCGAGGAGGACAGAAGAAGTATTGGCTACCCAAAGCCGAAACGAACCGGGATTCTGGGTTATTAGGCCAGGCCGTCTCCAAGATCGCACCAGACCAAGAGAGCGTCCACGCGCCTCTGCTCTCGCGTCAAGCACAGAGCGTCGTCCATTTGGCACCCGACATGATGCAAGACAGGGACGACGAGCCGTCGTTCTGGGGAGACCCGGAAGTCGAGGACGGATACGATTTGCCGTTTGGCGATATCGACGAGGCGGATGAGGAGCTATTCGACCACAGCAAACGTTACTTGTTCGGAGACTACAATTACCCTTGTATCGATGTCAGCACTGAAAGTGCGAGGAGGACGATGTGGGTTGAGGAGGAGCGGGTATTGCGGGACGAGCGAGGGGCGTGGTTCTCGCCTATCCGTGGGGCGAAAGGTCAGGAAGCAATCCGCAGTCGTGATGCGCCCGCATGGCAGGGCTATGGCGCAGTCGGTACCAGCCAACCACCACGCCCTACNACCCAATCATCAGACGAGATTCGTGAAGTACCCGGTTCGAGGGTCATCGACCATGATCAGGAGCGGGAGGAACGGGCTGCAGCGTCGACGTCGCGGGGTGGTGTAGCGTTGAAGTGGACGAAGAAGAATCAAGCTTCCGCAGCCTCGTCGTCATCCTCACGTCCCAGTCCACGCATGCGTTCGTCTGCTTTGAACAGAGCGGATTCGTCGTCGTCGGCTGGGAGTAGTAGTAGCAAACTACGGTCACCGCCTGCGCTCGGTTCCCGATCCAACTCGCGCTCTTCGCCATTACCTCCCGACGCGGTCGACCTCGTCGTCGAGGATCCCAATGCAACAGAAGAACGCGCGATGGACCGCCGGAAAGCCGAGCCTGCCTCTCGAGCACCTGGGCTCAGGAAGGTCTATCGAAGAGGGTTCGAAGCCGAAGCATCCGATGGACACAGAGTCAAGGGAGAAGTCGAAGTCGAAGATCCAAGTCATCACGATAGAAGGAGAGTTGATGCTGCTGAGAAAATCATCCACACTATCGGAGACGATGGCGACGACGATGGGAGCGAGGAGAGGGAGCACAGTCACGTATCGTCACCTTGGGACACTGTTAGTCGGTCTCCTGAGGAGGCAGTGGTGGTGACGGCAGAGCCTCCTCCAATGCATGCTAGAGTGGAGGCGTACAAGTTTGAGGATATACCGGGATCTTCTGAACATAATCCATGGGCTTAGGATTGGGTGTACTTCTATCTTTCCCTGTCTGTACATTACTCTTTTCGCATTTCTTTTCGTGGTACAGCTTTGACGACGATCAAGGATTTTCGTGACGCCATTTAATTTATGTCTCCTGTCTAGTTCTACATACACTTCGCAATCGCATCTACAATTTTCATACCTCCATCCTTCTAGTAGCGTGCTTCTGAATTTACAAGTGGGCCAGGACTGCATCAGCTCCAGAGACCGTAACACCGCGTTCGGTTTCAATCTGTCTCCAGATTAGTTCCCTTTTCTTTCTTCTAGGGGAAGGTCGGAAAGGTGCTTACCCCGACGTATTTGACGACGTTGTCCTCGAGGATCAGAGCATACCGGCTGGTTCGAATACCCAAACCGTTAGCTGTGAGATCCTTATCGAGGCCGAGCTTCTTCGACCATTGTGCGCCATTATCTGACAAAGCGATGATCTAGGAAGGTTCGAGGTAAGCAACGAATTTCAGGGAATGAGGCTATCGGATATCGGCGTTTGCGAAATTAAGCGGTACGATGGGGAAGGGTAAATTTGGGGTAGGGCCATTTGAACGGACGAACCTTATCCTTGAGACCCTCAAAACGGGCCCATCCGCTCATCACGAATGGGTCGTTGGCCGCGAGGACGGCAATGGCGTCGACGCCTTTGGCCTTGAATTGGTCGAATTTCTCGAGGTARGGGGGGGAGGTGGTTTGTGTGGCAGGTCGGCTGAACAACGAACACTGAGCGTTAAAGGAGGGGTGGACGAGTGAAGGCGTGTGTCATAAGACGTACAGTGAAGGCTCCGGGAACGGAGAACAAAACGACCTTCTTTCCTTTCCACTCGCTGGTCGAGAGCTCGACGGCTGTGGGTCAATGGTGTCACCGAACTGTGGGGAATTGTGCGAACGAGAAAGATTCACTCACGAGCACCACAGACGAGCTAATTTTTGAAACAAGATATCGGAAATGATCAGCTGGTATTGTAGAGAATCCAGATGATGGCAACGTACGTTGTCATTCAAAGCTTCAGACCAAGGAATGTATTTGAAGGTTCCCTCTGGAATGGTATCTCCAACCTTGATGGCGGCCATGACTAGCTAGTGGCTGTAACAAAGGTGTGGGGTGAGGGTGCTGGTTAAGGTGAGAGGGAGTCTAGTTCCGTTGAGTTTCTGACCGGAACCGGTTATAAGGTTTCGTTCGTCGGTCGTCATGCCGCGTGCCGCGTGATTATGGCGAATGCGATTAGAAACCTGCACACGTGTGGTGCAATGCTTTATCAACGAGAAAGGATGTTCCTGCATTGAAGGGTATGGAAGATGGTCAGAGAACGAATGCTGGGGGAAATGAGTAAAGCAGGTGTAGGGGAAGTCAATCTTGGTGGACGTACATTCGAATCCTTGCAAAGAAAAGCCAAATATCCCAGAGGGCATGACCCTTCCCCCTCTTCCCTATCCGGCTGTTAGATCCTCCTTGGGAACATGTCTTTGTCATGGGTGGCTAGGACGGGAATCGAGAGATCGTCTGAAGGAGTGTGTATTATATATAATACTGTGATATATAATACATGAAACGAGGAGAAAGCTGTCTGAAAGAGAAAGGAAAGGGATCATGGAAACTAGAACAAAAGCGCGAGGCTTAATGCTAGTTTCTGAGGGTGGGGGGTAAGTCATGGGAGATCGCGCAGAGAGAGAAGAAAATTGCGCTGGGAAATGCAGAAGAACTGCGTGTGCCAGCCAGCGCAAAAGGGAAACCGAGAAAGAACAGAACGCCCAGCGGGTTATGCGCAAATCCCAACGACTTGAGTGCTTCCAGAAGTCCAGCTGGAAACCACCACTAAGTTGGGAGAGAGGTAAAAGCTCTAAGTCTAGTCAACAGAGGCTTCTAGAACTCTTCTTGTACAATTGTAAGTTCAAGGGGGAGCTAAGGCTCAACCAGCAACGATAGATGATGTTTCACAAAGTGACTTTGCTAACACACGGTAAGGTTCAAGATATGATGGATAACTTTGCAAACAGAGGTCACGGCCTTGAGCAACTTTAATGCAAGAACAATTCAATAAAACACAAGCGACATGACTCTGATTGACTTTGCAAACTTAAACACTCTTTTCTCAATAACAGATGGCTCTCATAGATTCCTGGGAACACAGTCCCGACATGAAATACAAATGCTAGCTACCTGCTAATGCTATAATAGATAAAACAGAGACGTATATATAGATAATTATTGTTTGGCAGACAGACAGAAAAACAAACAGATGACAGAGACAGAGAGAGATAAGAAACACAATCACATGAGGGTATCAAAGGTTGAGAGTTGAGTCTCGAACTTTAGAACGCAGTCCAGGCTCTTCACAAACCTGTTCTGGATGCAGCTGTTGTCAAAGTCCGCATGGATATTCACCAAAGATTGCTCCTGGAGAGCGATGCTCTTCCATTCACAAACCTGATCTGACAAATTGATCCGATTTTTGTGTGCTTGGCCCCACCAAGCCTCACCGCTTCACTACTCTGCTGACTCTTTCTTTCTCTTGGCTAGTGGRCAGGCTGAACTGAGCTTCGGGTAGATGACCACATAAGCTTTAGTCGTACTTTCCGGTTTTCCGAGCAGGTTCACGAACTTCGGATTAGCCTTCCGATATTGATCACTGCTTCCGTTCCTTCCAATTCTGGTCATGTCAACGCTTATTGACTTAGCGGATCGCTCGTCAATTCTCGAAGCCACCGGCTGCTTCGTGAAGCCTTCCACTTAGCGAATGTCAGGGCGAATTCCCTTGTAATGTGCACAACTCCCTCCAGCATCGTACCTCGCCAGGTCAGGCATGCTGGTTAGACTTCGAATAGTATGACTGCGTTTCAGATACGCTTGCGAGACCTTCGTGAACTTAAAGTGTCGTCGCAGAACCGTCTTACTCAACGTTCTTTCGTACTCTAGGGCGTCTGCTTAGTTGACAGTCAGGGATAACTCCAACTCTTATATTTCCCTTCCTTCAAGAAGATCTCTTTAATTATCTATGTCGATTCACGAACTTTACAAACAGATTTGCGAATTTGAGAGGGTGTCTACGCAGACGGCGTATCATCGCAATCAGGGTTTTGACCCGAACGATATTGGCGGTTCCCTTGGTCGTTTGCCCAAATACAAGTCTGGCGACGGCGAGGTCCCTGAAGGCACTGGAGTGGTGGTTGGGTACACGGCTACCACCTCCAAATTCCTCAGTGTTTGGAAGCTCACATTCAACATTGTATGGGTCGTTGTCATTGCCGATTGAGTGCTTGGCGATGGAGCGTTTCTGTTCTGTGCAGAACGTGTCCCTGTCTCGCAACTTTCTCTACCTTCATTCTCATTTGACTTGGCAACCTGCCAATCTTCAACAGATCAGCTCTACTATACCTTTACTCTGCCTCTCAGCCAGTCTCCCTTATTTGTAGTTGCCCTGCCCCCCCCAGATTTCAGCTTTCTTTCTTATCTTCATCCTATATCTGCGTTGTGCCAATAATATTGATTTGTCATTCTTACAACAAATGAGCAAGATAATAATATAAGTCAGCAGTGATGCATTGTTGGTATCTGATTAAATAGACAGGAGCAAATGACAAAGGCCAGACAGAGCGATCTACGAGTACTAGACAAGGTACTTGAGGGCATGAGAAAAGATGCGCAGGGAATGCTCCACACGCATAGGGTCGATCTCGGTATCTTTGTATGGACTGTACGTAGTGCCAAAGTCATCATACTCAACCATGAACTCTGGTATCTCGCTCAACAGGTGCCCAAGGTCAATCAAGGCCTGAGCCACCTGGGTCCTTCTTGTGTCGGCGTCTTTTTTCTTTCCATCCACCAGACCGAGTGCCTTGAGTCCCGACATTGCACCTTGGTTCAAGTGCACGATATATTTCGCCACATCACCAATACTGGGTGGTCGACAAAACCCTGCGTATGCCAAATCACACGCCACGTCGAATGCACTGGTCCTGCTGAGCTTCCGAAACAGACGATACTCTAGCGTACCGCTCGGCTTGAGGTGTTGGTAGCATTCCTCGAAACTGGGATTTGTCTCCGCAAATCTCGACCATCGTGTTTCATCCAAGTTGCTCCAATAGCTGGTGATGTCGGAAATGAGCTCCTTTGTCGGCTCCGCCTTTTTTATCCTTCGATAAGCCTCCAGGAAATCCTCGGGATCCTTGTACAACATACTGTGGTCTGGATGCCAGGAGTAGACTAGAGGAAAGGCTCTCCATACCAGCAAGCTGAAGATCCTGGATTTCGATAGCGCCTTGTCGTTGTCGAATAAGTCTTGTCTGCAGCGAATTCAAGCAGGAGAGCGCTCCCTCAAAGGATAGTATGTCGTGGGGTCCATTTGTAGCTTCTTGAAGTATGGCGACGGATCTTGAGGATCCTCTTCCTGATCGTATGCCGTCGCGAGATATATCATTTCCTTCAACGTGTTCCAGCGAGGGGAAACACTTGGCAGCTGCTTGATTACATCCAATGCTGAGACTTCACGGTTTAACAACTGCTTGTACAATTGAAATAGTTGACCTTCTTGGTGCTCAAGCTCGACAACGCTGTGATTCTCCAAAGCTGATCGGAACGGATCCATGTCGTCCTTTGTTGGATTGCGATATCCCTTGTCGCCGAGTATAACATGAGACGGCTTCAGGTTGCTATACAACCTCCAGACGATGTTCATCGTCAAAGCTTCTTCCCCCATAACCTCCTCGACGATCGAAGTGAACCAAGCCTGCTCCCTGTCGCAGTGCTCGTCTGCCCCAACCCACTTCTCCACAATGTCCGTCGTCATCTTCGTAGCAACCTTCACAGTCTGGGCCTCCCCCCGCAACATGCGCCTCAATTTGTATGGGTTGTCCACCACCACCTCCTTGCATCCCCACAACAACCCGTAGTCAGACCCTCTGAAGACTTTGCTTCCCTCCCTGTACACCAGCATGTCAACGACCTCGTTGGTGAGAGTGGACAACCAGTTTTGTNCCCCGGCTTTTGGGTCTCGCTAGTCGGGCGACGGACGCTGCCTCTTCTGCAA
Organism: Candolleomyces eurysporus; assembly: GCA_027579435.1. Lineage (NCBI taxonomy): Eukaryota > Fungi > Basidiomycota > Agaricomycetes > Agaricales > Psathyrellaceae > Candolleomyces > Candolleomyces eurysporus. The sequence goes on from JANBPK010001768.1 coordinate 6,320, forward strand.
CAGGACCTTCTAACCATCCCTGCATAGCTGTCTGCGACCTGATCAGGGTCATTCTCATCATCCGAAGCCTGTTCTCCTCCTGCCCGATGTACCGAGAGAGCTTGTGGCCGTCCTCCACGATGGTGCCGATCCCATCCAGCGCCGGGGCACCGGTACCTCCCAGTTCGATTGCTTCATTAGCCCCGTCTAGACTATCCTTGATGTCTTCATAAGAATTTTCTTTGTCTTCGTCTAGCTCATCCGCAGATCCAGGACCTCTTCTTCTAAGGTTTCGACCGTCAGCAGGCTGGTAAGCTTGAATAATTCCTCTGTAAACAGTGCCTCAGCACAAATGGACGATATACGGCTAGACAAACTTCTCACCTGGTTTCGGAGCAACAACCTTCTTTCCCTTAGGCTTTTTCTTGACTAGAATCGTGGTCCAGGGCGGAGATACAGTGTCTTCTTCAGGGAGTTCGGCGCTGCCTCCATCTCCGGTCGACCCAGCATCAACATGCTCGCCTGCACCCTTTCTCCGTTTTGAGACACAGCGAGATTTGCCTGACTGACCATGCTGCGGCAGCTCCGCTGCTTCGTTGCCACTGTCACTGTCGCTGTCGACGGGGTCGACCCTCTTCCGCTTCCGCAAGTTGTACGTAGCCGCACCAGTGCCCGGTGCTAGTGAACGTTGAGCCTACAATTCGTAATAGTCTTGCAGTTCTGACTTACGATCCTCGGCATCCATCTCAACCGTTCCGGTTCGCTTATCCACGACGTTGCAAGTGGGGTTTGCGTCCATGGTTCCTAATTCACATCGTCAGATAGCTGAAAGCATTTGGGAAATCAGTCATACCTTCCGCAGTTTCATCGGCATCCAGAGATTCTATGTTGCACTGTCAGAGAGACAAAATCATTTAAGAGTTGGCCATACCTTCAACGTCTACACCTCTGCTGGCTAAAGAGGTCGATGCCGCCAAACCGCCATATCTCCTCGATGCCTCCTCTCTGATCCAGGCATTTTTCGTGAAATAATGCGGAATCATGGATCCATGCTTGAATATGTGTTCTTTGGTCTTCCGTTCGCACTCTTCCCGTTTGGCGTTTCTCTTGTTACTGGGATCTTCCTGAACTGGTGGCACCATCCCCCAAGAATCGACTGTCGTTTGATTACTGTCACCCTTCATGTAGCTGATCACTTGTGCCAGAATGGTCGGGTCCAGTTCAAACTGCAACGGCTCTGGAGTTTGAAGGAGGAGGTACCGTATGATGAGGTAGCAGACTCGACCGACATAGTTCGTGTAACCCTCGTCCTGCATAATCCACGGCCCATCTCTGAGGAAGTTTGCGAAGGAGTCGGTTTGCAGCCTTCTAACAATATCTCTCTCCGCCCTACAGCGATATCAGTCAGATTTTCGTCGTTTGAATAACATCCGTCCTATAACCACTTACCCTGACGACCTCATCTCAGGAGCCAGGAATGCATGGATGTTAGGCAACGCTCCGATACGTTGTCTGGTCTCGGCGGCTGCCACTTGTTCAGGCGTATAATGAATGAGTGCAAACCGATAGGCTTTTGGTGAGCTGGGTGTTCCGGGCGAAGGATACGGGGGTGTCCCAAGATGGTCATGCATGGCTTGGAAGGTGAGACCGAGGAAGTCGACGAGGTTGCAGTAAACACCCAACCCAGGTAAAATAAGACGAGGAGGGCGGTAGTTTCGAGGCAGCCTTGAGCGAGCAATCATCATGGAGTAGTGGCCGGGACAGTCCTTTCCGTCGCGATGAGGTCCGGCATAATGCCGACCCATCTGCCCCTCCATCAAAGTTCCTACAGCGCAGTGTCAATAAATCACCCGTTGACTATTCATTAATTGTCTACATACCGGCATAGGCTAGGTTACATTGTACTGTGTGATAGGCATAATTGTCCTTGCTTCCCAGCGGCGCCGTTCCATTCCTTTCAAACTCTCCTTTGAGGACCTCCTGGACTTCCGCCGGTGCATGAGCCATGTCCTCCATCGCCATACTTGTAGATGCCTGCCCGTCCCAGGTCAGATACAATAAAGGGAAGGAACAGGGATATAGCTCACCGTTACAACCGCTCGTGTCGTTTCATGCAGCTTGGTGGTCTGCCCCATCCACTTCCCGTTAGCGCAGGGAGCCTCGATATTCGTGTTGGGTTCGAGAGAGGTTCCCAATGTCCAGCATCGCATTCCCGTCTTGACCGGTTTGGGAGTGGGCTTGAGCCTCTCGAATCGGACAGAACTTTCGGTGATCTCGTCTTTGGGACCCATGAACTTATCCCGGGCTTCGTCGAGCTGGGCCTTGGTCTGTTCAGAATGTTTTTCTCTGCGAAATTTGAGTGTAAGCGCTGCAACCATTGGCCGAACGAGCAAGACGTACGGGCCAACCACCCATGAGACCGGGACGTCGTCCTCGGGTTTCCTGCTTCCGAACTCGTTCCGCGTCCAAAGGTAGTTGCCGGGTCCAATTTCCAGCATGCCTATCGTAGAAAGAATATGAACATCGATCATCCTTTTCGCTGAGCAGGTAAGCCTCACCTTCAATACTTAACTCCCCTTCTTCTTTGTCCCCTTNCCCCCCTGGACATAGCTTCACCTGCTTGAAGAAGCTCCCGCATTCGAGGTTGCGTCGGCCTGGTATAATAAACGTAGGAACTTCCTCCGTTGTTTGTTTTCGGGTGAAGAGGGTGGTCCTTCGCGAGGTAGATGGTCGGCATGCGAGGGTTTCTGTTTTCGAGATACACAGGCTCCAAGTCCGAGTCGTAGTCTTCGACATAAGCCTTCTTGGAGCGCACCATAGTCCTCCCTTCAAGAGATCGATCGTATACTGCGAAACAGGTTTCAATAANGGGGGGAAAAGAGCGAGAGTCAGCGTCCCTCCGCCTGGTCGCACAACGAGTTTATGAGTTTTCGCCTACCTGTTGTGTCATCGCGACGGAAGCCAACTGGGGGCACATCGGCGAGTAGGATGGAAGCATAGCGACACCATTAGGAAGGGAGAGGCAAGATTCGAGGCCTCAGGGAGGATTGAAGTAGGAAAGAAGGTCGTTTGACCATCGACGTTCCATGGTCCACGGAGCGTCGAGTACCGCACCCTGCTTCCCCCGACTTCGCATTTCAGACCTTCCCCCCGACTTCGCATTTCAGACCTTCCCCAGATTTCGTCGGCCATACGCAGCTTTCGTTGACGTTGTTTTTCGTTCTTCGTTCGCACCTGCTCGGCAAGGAGAGTAGCGGTTGAGACTGGCCTCGGTTAGATCTTGTTGGAAAGTAGAAAGCAGTCATCAATCCGCAGACTATTTGGCCCTGTTTGGTGTCAGTTCGACTTCCTGATCTGTGACTGCTCTCCCCACACACCGACCCATCGCCCATTTCTCACTCTTCCTCCGCTGTAGCTTATGCATCCTTCTTGCTTAATATCAACCTTTTGTGTCCTTCTAATTTGGACCTACTTCCCTGTTTATGTGGCTTACTCGGTGGCCCGGTCCTCGGTGTCTTCGATGACCGCTATTCACGACTCACCCTTTGATCTTTTCTCGACTGCTGTTCAGCAGGTCTCTCTGGCTTCTACAGCAAAATTGCCGGTCTCACATACCACGGCAAATACGCCGGTCTGCCTCAGCTGGACGACGACATTCCTGGCAACTGACTCGTTTGTGCGTCTCGAGCCCAGCCTCACGCATTTCACCCATCGAGCTCTGTTCTCAGATTCTTCTTGCTGTTTGGGGTCTGCCAGATCTTGTGTAACTAACCTTCTGCTTACTGCAGCTCGAGTCAGCGGCTCAGTCCCCTACCAGCTCCCTGCCTCCATGATTCCAATTCTGATCCCTGGACATCTAGCTACACATTTGAAGGCCCTAGTGTGCCGATTGCTGGCTACACATTCGCTTTATCTCAAGCACAATTTTGCGGCTGCTCTCGGTGCCGCTGTTCCTCGTTATGCTAGTCGCTTCGGTCTTCGGACCGCACTTTTGAACATGCATAACTGCTTTGGACGTGCATTGCTTTTTCCTGTGCCTTTGCACTCGCGCTGTAAAAGGTCACGCAGACCTCTAGGAGGCGCAACTCACATTCCCAATCGTGCTTTCCATTTCAACGACCTGTCGGTCTATCATCAGGTTCCAGAAGGGAGACCTTGTGGGTTTGAGGCTGACGACATATTTGAGTTTGTAGTCGTATTGCCCAAACCACAAGCTACGGTTTTGGTTGACAGCGGAGCAGAATATCTGGCTGTAGATGCGCCTCTTGACGTGCCGTTATCCTGCCTTGAGCTCAACGGCCTCAAAGCCCTTGCCCTGCGCCATCACATTGTCTTGGGCCGTGAACATCGTGCTAGAGATACCATTCTACCCTACCTATTTAATAGGCTTGCCAATCTTAAAATTGAATTCATAAGCGTATTCCGTCTACTTCCTCGACCCGTTCATAAGACCCCACGAAAGAAAGCTATGCCTGTCAATGTCCGAATAGAATCAAGTACTTTGCCAACACCTGCCGAAATGCTAAAGCTGCTTGTTGAAAGTCGGGAGAAGGTTTCAGACTGTTCAGCCTTTCCTCCCCAACCATTGAGCAATTGGCAACAGGAGCAGATCATTTCAAATTTCTGCACAGAATTGACTCCTGAAAAAATAGAAGAGGCTGGATGTGCTGTGTGTGGACAGCTTACTCCTTTGTCCAACCTTGCAGATATTAGCAATATTGATCTTTCCTGTTTGACTTCCCCTGAAGTCACTCGAAAGGAACGCCATGCTGAATCAGATCCTGTCCAGGGTCTGGACGGACCAGTATTAGCTCCTCACTGCACAGGAATTTGCCCTACTTGTCATTCAGCAGTTACAAACTCTAAAACACCAAAGCACTGTCTAGCTAATGGTCTTTGGATAGGTGAGGTTCCTCCAGAGTTATCAGATCTAACATTTGCTGAAAAGATGCTTGTAGCAAGAATACGCCATAATAGCTGCCTTATCCGAGTGTCCTCTGGCAGGGCTAAAATGGTAGCAAATGCCATCATGTACTCCCTTCCCACTGCAAAAGTGTATCATGCGCTACCTCCCCCAAAAAATGAGATGGAGGATGTCTTTGCATTCATCTTTGTAGGTCATAGAGAACCAACAACTGATGACCTAAAGAGAATGCCTATGCTTGTTCGACGTAACAAAATAGCAAAGGCTTTGCAATGGCTTAAGCTGAACCATGTGGACTACAGTGACTTATATATATCAA
>JANBPK010001769.1:0-11493 GCA_027579435.1 Candolleomyces eurysporus
ATTCTGCAGCTGCCTCGTCAACATGGCATGTTGAACTTGCACGCATCAAGTTGCATCATCTATAGTGCTGCAATANTTTTATGTGGCCCCTGCCCTGCTGGCTTTGTTGGACTGTTAACGGTCACCGGGGTTCCACCATGCCAGGCAGGCAAGCGTCAATCCAGCCTACTGAACAAAACTCGGCAGCCGGTGTTCTGCCATGCCTTGTGACGCAGCGGGTCAATTATTGGATTCCATGATTTTCATACTTTGTAAAAGTACACATGCGATATGTAAATCTTATCCTGTACCATCGAGGGACCCCCCAAAATTTAGCACAAATCTTTGCGCTAGCTCCCACCTGGTGGGTTTCTTCTGTATTGGATTGGCAATCTGCCGCCGGGCTTTGCGTATAATGTCGGTCGGTGCTTTCAATGGAATCCTGTATCCCGCCTCTCTCAAATTCTCCCTGAGCTTCTCCAGGCCAACAACGCGGAGGTTCGCTGCACTGCAACTGGCTAGCTGCACCCAAGAGAGGAGTTTTCTGGCGTCTTCAAGATCGACAGGGGGCAGCGGCTGAATAGGCTTTTCGTTCCCAACCATTTGGCATCGATCTTCTTGAAATGCGTTCAAACAATTGACAAGACTTTCCAGCCGCCGGGGTACAGGTCCAATTGTCGAGAGGGCGCACCACCATGGTTCCTTGTAGTCCGCTAAAACATCGTCCGACATGATGTTGTCCGGATCATATGCATGGTAGACCAGTGAACCCAGGACTTCCAGGGTCAGGACATCGACCCCAACAATCATCGTGTGTAGGTAGTAGAAATANGGGGGGTATCTCCATGTGGTGATTGCAGGCAGTACAGGCTAAAACAACAGCGATTGCTAACCCCTTTTTGGCTTGAGTCTCACAAAATGAAATGGATGCCGGTACAACTCACTGCCTCGTGGTGGAGATAAGAGAAGAACTCTGGATGCATGAGATTGAAACTCCAGTCCCTGATGGCAACGGAGGCCTTGATGGCAGCTCTAAGTCTGCTGGACATGTAGTATGTCCACAGTTGAAAGTCTTCGTCCTTGTAATCGGCGACATTGGATGGGGAAATGTGTGATGATGTCGAGGACATGATGGTGAAGAGTGAAGCCTGGAAATTCAAAAACTGAGTGTTGCCCAGCCATCATCTCACTAAAATGGACATCATTTCTCACATAATAGGGGTAGAAAGCATGGACACTGGTTGCCGGGGTTCCCAGTAACCTGACACTAGATAGCACAAAGGCATGCCATGGCATGTTTGATCTCGTCTCACCCAACTGAAATCAAGGGTCATTGATTCAGCCAGAGTTTTGACAGCCAGAGAAGAAATAGGAGCTATCGTGTATTCACCGGTGGCTGAGGTTAGTCAATTTACATCGTTTCTTATGACAGACACTGGTGAGTGGGCTTCCTAGTGCACACGAGTCCCAAGGCATTTAGCACGTTTGATTTCTACTTTTCTGGCTCAACTGAAAGTTAAGGGTGACCTTGATTCAACCAGGGCTCTGACAGCCAGGGAAGAGAAATAGATAGTACGGTCACCAGTGGCCGGGGTTGGTCGTAATTTATATCATTCACCGCTACCGATATTACCAGGTAGTAAGCTTATTAAAATTCTCTGCGTCCAGCCCAACTGAAAATCATATCATCTGTATGACGGGTTTTGACAGCTAAAGAAAATACATAAATGGTATGTAATTCTGGGTATAGTGCACCAGCAAACTGCGTCTAATTCTACCGAGGTTTTGAGGAAGAGCATCTAAGGTATATCTTAAATGCATCAAGATGGACGATGGTAACGAACATGGCTTATAGTAGGGGCCTCCCAACAGCAGGCACAAAAGTGTTCCAGGATTCCAGAGGGCTTCCACTTGTAAACTTGAGAATCAACCTTTCTCAGTTTACCGAGGTTGTGGTCCTCTGTTGAGGCGGCAGCAACAACGTTCTCGATCGAGGCAGAGGCTCCAGCTGGTAGGTCTGCAAGGCCAACATAATGGACGAGGGGATTACAAAATGATTGGGTGAGGATGAATCGTTCCCCGGCGACAGGTGGGAAACCATGGGGAATATAGTGCGCCATGATGGCAGTAACAGTGCCTGGCTCACAAACACTGGTGTGAGCACACGCAGGCAGGTCGACCAGTCCTGGTGCAAAATCCCCGAACTGTGCATGCACTACCCAATCTCGCTGCCAACTTGCTGGCTTGTAAGGTGCGGTAGGATGAGAGTAGTTGGATAAAAGCTGGAGGAGTGGGAATGGGAGGCAAAATGAGGGCAACAAATCGTTCACCAAGTCCTGATTGTCTACCTCTGCTTTGGAGAGATGCCGCCAGACCTGTTCCATCTGCTGATATTGATGAGGGAGGGTAATGTGATTGATTGCAGAGAGGATGCAGAACAAGGGTTCCAGGTTTTCAAAAAATGTTTTGACCACCACAGGATGGTTTCTGCATACCCTTGTTGGGCCAGGTTTCTAATATTGAGATTAGTTGGTCGTCAAAAAAGTATGGGGACGATACTTGCTAATTGTGCTGTATCCATGAAACAACAAGGTGAAAGGCGGGCCATCCCAGGACGATATTTCGAGGAGCAGGGATACTCAGCTTCGCCATATGTTCCTGGGCTGCTTAGGAAGTCGGGAACCTTGGCAAGGAGAGATGCCACCGTGGTTTCTGTGATCTTTTGCAGGTGGGGAGATATTGCACTGGGGATATTCCATGCGACAAGCCGCTCTTCTTGATCTACGACAACGAGAGGCCGGCCAGTAACACTGTGACCTGGACTCCACAAGTCAACTTCACCCTTGTGTCTAATGACGTCTTCAATTGATTTGATCCCTAGAGGCACTAAGAATAGTTAGCACGGCGGCCGGGGTATATCAAAGTGGCAGTACCTTGATTTCTAAAAGCAGACACACATGCCCGGACTGCTTGAGTGATGTCTGCCAGCAGGTCGTCTATTTCTGTCGGAATTCTAACGTCACAGCTGATTGCTTCGGTGGCGCTTGTGGGGCCGAGCTCAGGATCCCATATTTGCAATGCGGTGAGACAAGTTAGCTTTACACGTTGATACGACCGCGTCTGTTTTAGTGAATATAAGTTCCTTTTTCGCGATAATAAATTATAAAGTTGACGCGGTCTGAGTCTCTAAGTACAAGAATGACTACGCTATTGATAAGGTTCACGCGGCTTGAGAGGGAAAAGAGTTAGTACTATGACTCTAGGGACACGAGAGTTGAAGCTACTTGAGGCTGTCAACTTGAAGCCGCCCCAGTTGTATTATACCCTGACCGGAGAAGCTACTTGAATTGACGCCGTGCTAAAAGTCAGGCGGCTTGACTCAAGCGGCTTCAGAAAGTCTTATACCTTTTACACGCAACTGCTCAGACACTCAGGCGGCACAACCAGAGGGTCTGAGAATCAGGCGGCTTCCCATTAATCGAGTACAAGTGCTGGAGCGGCACAAAGGGTCTTTCGAAACGACGAAGTCCATGGCTGGTGGCGCAGCTGGGTGGCTGTGATAAACTCCGACGTGGCGCGAGGAACTGAAGCGGCTCGAGTCCTGAGTCAAGGGAATGACCAGACCGACCGTTGGCATCGGGTGAAAAGGTGCAGGTGATGCCAGGTGAGGCAACTGTACCTGTCCAAGCGGCTTGAGACTAGCAACGAGAGTAGGGGACGCGGAGCAAGGATGCCCGTCCACTCTTGATCATCAGTCGGCATCTCACGCGGCTTCACCAGAAAGGAAATGGTGATCTAAATTTGGCGTTCAGAGGCGCGCCTGACTCGCGCGGCTACAATCTTGGCGCGGTCTCTACCAATACCCGGTTCTATTTTCTCTTTATCTTTTGCTTGGACCCTTATTATTGGCTATGACTTGTCTATCACATGTGTCTCTTTATCTATTTTTATGCAGCTCGAAGTAGTATATATACACGCTAACTACTGACTCGAGTGGCATCATCGTATCATTGTTGTTTTATCTTTTACTTGCGTTTATCGACAAATCTATCGAGCTTTTCTGCTTATATTTCACACGGCGTGAACTATCAGTCGCATCGGAACTTAGGAACTTAAGCGGTCATAAGGCTTGACTACTTGGGAATAGGAACCTTACTAGCTGTACACTAGGGTACTTCTAGTTTCTGTGGAGTGTATCAAAGAGAGAACTAGAGAACATAGTATTCTTAATTCAATCTATAACCCCCACAAACTCGCACTTTGACTTTCGTGCGGCCTGACTCTCACACCGCGTGACTACACACCGCTTGTATACAGGTTGCGGTTGGTGTTTTGTGTGTGTGTTTCTGAGCTCGGCAGCACCGATCTCATCAATGTGTTAGCCGATTGGATGACATGAAGCAAATATTAGATATGAGGAAGGTGGGTAGGAGAGAAGGAGCTCGATTAAGGTTTGCAGTCAAAAAATTTCATTTTCCTAGTTAGGCCCTGACTCCCATGCATGTGCTCTGACAGTTACTATATATGGGTGACGCTCATGGGCGCGAAAGTATAGGTGTTTGGTGTCGCTCCATACCTCTCCCAATGGAAATTCCTGGTCAGATTTCCAATGTTTTCGATAAGTGAGATGGAAGGCGGCTGTGGTTCTGGCTTCCCCAGGAAGGCATGCAAAAACACGCCAGGCCAAACAAATTGTGCAAAGCAGAATCGTTCACTGTTGACTGGCCGAACACCGTGGATGAAGATCTTGCCCATGAGTCCGGTGACCATACCTGGATTGTATGCGCATTTGAGTCCTATGGTTGGGAGAGATAAGACCCCATTGTCGTAGTTTCCGAAGGTTGCCAGGAGGTCGTATCCAAGTGCCCACCCTCGAGTGTCTCTGTGATCCAAGGTCTCTCGGTTGACAATGAGCTGCATACAGTGAAATGGGGAAGACCAAAACTCCAAGAGGTCGAGCATGTCCTGCCGATGATTTACAGGGACACATGCAATCCGCTTCGAGAGTCGGAAGCATTGGGAAAATTGGGCTGGGTTCATGATCCTCAACAGCACTGCCATAATGCACATCACCGGTGTTATATTGTTGAGGTATTCCAAAATCGCCTGCTGGTGTTTAAGACAGCTGCTTGATGGGCCGGGGTTTTCCTCGGGGAGGGACTGGATTAAACGTCAGACATGCCAGGTGACCGGGAAGGTAACATACATCGTGCGCTTGCTGGAACCAGCAGTAGCATAAACAGGCTGCTCCATGTCCCCACACATTGGCCGCCGATGTTTGGAATAGGGAAGGGTCACACCAGGTTGGAGGGCCATCGCCAACTTTGAATAATGTAGGGGCCTTTTCGTGCAGTTGCCTTGTCGCCTTCTCCACGAGGCGTTGGAGACGGCTAGAGATTACGGAGGGCAAATGCCATAGTCCTATCTCACCGGCTTTGTCAACAACAATGAATGGCCGGGTTTCAAGGCTGCGGGTGTGGCTTGGTGGGGGGAATTTTGCCATCATTGCTGCCTCTGCCTTCACATTGAAACCATTTTGCATCTTTGAGAGGGATTGTTCGTACTCCCGAAGTTCCCATGGCAGCGTCACTAACTTGTCTCAACTTCTGGTTTATTGAGATTGATGGTGGAACAAACCTCAAGTGGCAAACGCCTCAACACAAGTGCGTGCTGCCAGAAGAATATCGGAATAGATGTCTTGAATCTCGTCCGGGATTTCAATGTCTATTTTCTTGCGTTCCTTCTCGCTGTGGAATACCTGAATGGCAACACAGGCAGCCATCCATGCTTTATTCCAAGCGCGGTTCCATCTTGGATTCAGTTCGGAAGGGTCACAGGGGGAGTGATGGCTCATGTAGGGTAGATGGTGATTGTGGCCCACAGTTAAGTCCATATTTAAAGATGACCATTTCCCCATTTATATTTGGACTGATTGACTGAATTTTTGCAGGCTCGATGCGGTAATTCATGCGATCAATTTGGATATCATACGACAGGGAACCATTGTTGAATGCAATACAGAAAGGATGACTATAGGCCTCTGTGGAGATGTGCATAATGACCTTGTGGCTTAGGGGTATAAAGACTGCGTGTTTGGCGCCGAGAGCTCAAGTCAAACAAGCGATCTGGGTTTGCCAGGGTTCCAGGCACTTTTTTTTGTGACCATACGAGGTGCAGGCCTGTGGGCTTGACTTCGGGTATTCTTCGCTGGGCTACCCTCACTAGGTCTAGGTGAGGGCGAGGGTGCTGGATCACCGGGGTTGGGTTGTGCAGTTGATTTTTTTTTTTNCCTTGGAGGCCCAATCTTGATGTCACCAGGCTCCGGTATCTTGTCTATGTCTGACGCATTGTCAGAATCTTTGCCATCTTGCAAAAACAGGTCTGATCCATTGTCAGAATTGTTCCTTTTGTGTTTCTCTCCTGTTTCCGACTCTTTGTTTCCATCCGTACCACCACCAGACTCTCTGTCCCTTGAATTCACCCACGACCCATTTTTGTCCCTTCCATCCGAGGGTCCTGCCAGGTTTCCCAAATCGATCACTCTATTCAGATGGCAGTAATCTTCAAGTTCAATAAATCAGGCCACCGAGTCGACGGATACTTTGTGTTTTTTACTCGGGTGGTCAGGGCTTGATCCAGGAGTTTGAAACACTGGTGGACTTATTGTACCCTCTCCACTTTTGCAGCCAGAGTCATCCTCGTCCCCTTTTTTTGCCGGGGTTTCATTGCCGAGTTTCTTGCTGAAAACCCGGTTGTCTGAGCCGCTCGAGTCAGAGTCTTGATCCAAGTCCGAGCTATCTTGGCTTGAGGTTGAGACGGTGCCTTCATCTTCTGCCACTCCTCCCCATTCATCCTCAGAAGCCCATTCCTCTTTGTCAACCGATTCATCATCAGCCCATTCATCTTCCAAGTCTTCATCCAACTCTTCTTGCCCCTTCTTCCCCCCACCTGACTTCGCCTGCTTCCCTTTCCTACCCGAAGTACTCTTCCCTTTCCCACCTGACTCTGAATGCTTTTTTGAACAGGTTTGCCTTGTCTCCATTTCTTCCTCACTGCTTTCCTCCGATTTGACGTTTTTGAAGCCTGGCTTATCAGGGATGACAGGGGCCTTCCACCGGGGTTCACGAGGCCCCGGCTTTTTATACCAACTTTGTTGCCAATGTGAGAACTCGAATACCACATCTTTGCCAGCTCTCTGTCTTTCCAACCAGAAAATCAGAAGGAACAAACAATCGTTGATTGGCACCTTGGATGGATCTTTGAGCAATTCAATCAAGTTATCAGGCAGATATTTCGAGCGAATATACTGCTGTGGTTCTTTGATTATATCACTCCAAGGCACCGTCGGCTCCTTGGAAGTGACTGGTCCAGCAAGTCCCCAGTGCATCGAGAGGAATGTTTGGAGCATGGTTTGAAGGTATTCCTGAAGACCTGAAAACTCGGCAGGAACCTCCCCGGACTCTGCCACCAAGTCAACATCTGGCAGGATAGGTTCACCCCACTTGTTCATGGGCAAATGCATCGTCTTCCTTGATTTTCCCATTTGTCGAGTGATTCCAGCTGCTTCTTCGGCTTCCATGACCCCCCNAGTTTGCATTGACATATTCCTCCGATCTCCTGAACTCCGCTATCTGCAATTTCTGCCTTCATTTTGGAGCTGAAAGATCGTCCATCCCCGGCCATGTTCTTTGTATAGTCCATCATACCAGCTTGAACTCCCTTGGAAGTCTTGTGTGCATAGAGGACAAAGAAAACCGTTCCATATTGCTTTCTGCAGTCTTCAAAAAACGCAAGGGAACATTTGGGAATTGCCTTGATTGCAGTGCTACAAACACCGGTGGCCACAGGCTGTCAGAATAAAAGCCCGGTGGATGAAGAGTTTGTCACTTACTCCAACTGAACCTCATCTCCAGGACCCATGGCATTCCACTCATTCGCAATGGTTTGCAACTTGTCCACTTCTTCCTTGGGGAGGCTTTCATAGAGTTCGGTCAGCGCTTTGGCCGTTGTTCCAATCAACCAGGAATTCTTGTCCTCTTTTTGAAGCTCAGCGGCACGCTTTTTGATCTTTTCTTTGTTTTGCTGATAGAAAACCCGGCAGGCATTGTACAACTTGGTTGCAATCTTGGCTGCCCTGACACGCGACCTCATCCTGTCCCTAATCCATCTTCGGACCGCCTTGTCAATTCTTTCCTGCATGAATGCATCCACCTCCTCCAGATTGTGCTGTACACAATATCCTTCAATTATTTTGGTGACTGTTGTGGATAGAAGTCAGGCACGCAGAGGAAGAGGGGTGTCTTTGTACCTTTGGCGTGCATCGTTGCAAATTTTTAGGTCGCTTTCAGTGAGGCGGTACTTTGAATTCAGCTTCTTCCAACGGGAAAGCCAACTTGCTCTAGCCTTGGCCTCCCTGTTTGATCTTTTCTTCTTCCTTTGAGGCTCGGTAGCTGCAGCAGACAATTTGGTGACTGCCATGGTTGCAATATGTTGGTGGTAGCAAGCAAAAAGTGGGATGTTTTTTTCTGGTTTTTGTTTATTTGTTTGTTCAATCCAACCAAGGGGCAATCATTAGGCCAAGAGACATGATCTCAACAATCCACCAGAAAAGCAATAGCATCCTGCACTCCCCATGTGCTCTGTACCTTATCATGAAATCACTGGACCCAAAGCTCCAAATCAAAGCCTCAGCATCCGAGCTATTTGATCGGTGTTTTTGGTTGTGCAATAACCCCAGCAGAGCTGGCTAGATTCGTGCCTGATCAATATTGGATGACATCATTCGAGACTTGGTATAAGTTGAGGATAAGCATTTATTGCTCTTGTTTTTTCATTCCTACCTCCCATGAAGCAATCAAGGAAGAAGATTGGCAAGAAAAGCCTGAAGATTTTTGATGTTGCATCCAACAGGCGGGGTGGATCAAAGCTCTTCCAGAAGACATACACACCTGCAAGTCCTCCAAAGAATCCAACCTTACAATCATCTGAATCACCTCCCAAGAGCAAGAGGCAGAGAACAGATGATGTGAATGACTTTGGAGGCCAGGAGTATGATTTCTTTCAGGAGGACCCTGACCTTGACCCTTGGCAAACCAAGGTAAGCAGCACTTTTGGATTCATTCTGGGTTGGATAACTAAATTCTGCAGACACAAAGGGACTACCTTGAAGAATTTGTTCAGCAACATCGACAGCATTTTGTTGACAGGGTTGTGTCTCGGGCAGCACCTGTAGATGGACGGACATGCAGTGTGTGTGGGGAGGAAAATGGCCCATGGCGTTGTATGGATTGTATGGGTTCCCCCTCATTCTGCAGGGAATGTTGTGCTAAACAGCATGCTGCCAACCCTTTCCATCGTGTTATGAGTTGGCAAGGGACCCATTACTCTCCAGACTGGCTTTGGGCAACAGGTGTGCGTATCCATTTGGGTCATGGTGGTATTCCATGTCCTCTTGCAAAGGAGGGCACTGGGGACACTGCATTTGCTCAGGCGCAGATATGCAACTTCACATACAATGCAGAACCACTGGGGAAGCAACTTGAAGGTGATACTGTGGTCACAATTGTTCATACAAATGGGATCCACCATTTACCAGTTGCTCTTTGTCAATGTCCTGGCCAGGAGGACAAAGTGCTGGACGACTACCTTGACCTTGGACTGTTCCCTGCTTCATTCCAATCTGTTCAATCAGCATTTACATTTGCAGTTCTCAATGACAATATGCTGGCCTACTTGGAATGCCACACAACCTCATACCAATATTACCAGAAGCTGCGTTGTTTGACCAACCCCGCCTTCCCTGACTCAGTGCCAGTATGTGGTTCACCTCAAAAGACCTTATGTTAATCCACTCACCTTATTCTACACCCCTAGAATCGCTATGCAGAGCTACATCGAGTCAAGCGCCAATGGCAGAATGTCAAGGAGATTATCGAGTTTGGATTTGCCCACAATGGCAAGCAACCAGGAGAAAGGGATCTTGCTTACTTCTGTGCTGGGTGTCCTCAACCTGGAATTAACCTACCTGAAGACTGGAAAAACGACCCGGAGAAATGGAAATATCATCACTCTCACTGTGGAGATGGCTGCTTTTCACAAGTTCACCAAGAGCCACTTACAGAGGAAAACGATATTTGGCTCAAGTCTGGTGAAGGCTTCATGACAGAGAAATCAAGATATGCTGAGCATTTGGCTTCCGCTGAAGAGCGCAAGGATGTGAGTCAAAACAAATCCACTCTGCATGCCCACTCACAACCTGGCCACCGCGCTTTATAGCCGATTACTTGTCACAAGCATCGAGCTTTGAAGGATAGAAGCAGAATTCACAAGGGATGTGATGTGACGGGGATATGCTCCGTGGCATGCATGCGCCATGGAGCCTTCGTGCCAATGGCGCAGGTTGACATGCAAAAGGGAGAAAGGTGGGAGATAGCCCCACCGAGTTTTTTACCCATGCAAACTAACAATTATAGGCAAATGAACATGGACTATGCTATGTCCAAGGCTTGGAGTTACCAGGATATAATGGAAGCCGAGTTTCTCATCTGGGGCTACGACGTCAACTGTCAATATCAACCTCATCATAAAGAGAGGGTTGCGGCAAGTGAATTCCTCTCTCTTCCAGAGGGGCTGGAGGACAAAATCTACTATGCAATCGGGACCTGGCATGTGCATGGTCACAAAAACAAATGCTACCCATGACACACAACAAGTTTCATCAGGGGTGCTGGGGTCAAATCTGCCAAGATTCTAGAAGCTCGGTGGTCAGAGCTCAATCACGCTGCACCTTCCCTGCGATATATGACTTTGGCCCACCGTGCAGAGATGTTGGATGCACTCTTGAACGACATGGATTGGAAGACTATGGTCAATCTTCATGAGCCACCGATGTTTTTGATTGGACCAGGTAGCTAATTTTCATTCAGCGGGTTATATCTCGAAATCATATGATAAGGCACTCGAAGAAAGGGAAGACGCCCGGGAAGAGTTTGAAAAACTTGACTCTACCACATCTGATGAACAAAGAACCAAATGGGCATCTCAAGAGGCGCAGGCGCATGCAAACCATCTCCACAATGTAAAAGCAATGGACATTTACTTGTCCAAGCTCGAAAGGGGTGGGTTGTTTTTNGCTGGGCTTCTCACCGGGCTTTTTNGTTCATCTGATTGCCAGCCCCCCCCTCGAGCACAACTTGAGCTTGAGAGAATGGAACAAGAGCAAAACGCCGGAAACAATGTGGGTCTCACAGCCTGGATTGTTGAAGGCATCGAAATTCAACAACAGCAACTTCGGATTCAAGAAGAAATCACTCATCACCCCAACCCGACGACCGCCCAGGAGATCAAGGTTGCAAAAATGAAANGAAAAGCTGATCAAGCAATTTGAAAATCTCATGAATACAGCAGAGTATCAGTTCCCTGATGTGGATTTCAATGAGCTTGTGTACAGGCCAAGTCCCTGGTCCAAGTCCCTGGTCCAAAGGCAAAAAATCCGATTCCGACAACGGAATGGTA
>JANBPK010000177.1:0-20257 GCA_027579435.1 Candolleomyces eurysporus
TTTGAAGATGTCAATCCTATCCAAGAACGCCGAACCAGCTCGTGTATTAGGGATGGTCACCCTACATGACTTGTTGTCCACGAAACTCGAGGACAGTGAGACCGGCCAGGGCTGGATAGCCTGTACGACGGACGCCTTGTTCCTCGAGAAGCCCTCGTACTACGATCTCCTCATCGACCTGACGTCGGTCGGCGTTTCGTCGAGTTCGACCACCGCGTTCACCACGAAGTCATCTTCCCCTCCATCTGCGGGCCCATCATCGACATCCTCTACCGCCGGTCGCCCGAGACCATTGATGTACGTTTCGGTTCCGAAGCAACGCATTGGCGTCCCTCTGCCTGCGAAGAAAGGCAAAGGCAAGCAACACAAACCCGATTATAAGCGCCTGCAGACTCGTTGGGCATGGAGTGACGCTCGGTTATGGGGAGACTTGGACAAGGTGTTGAAGGTTCCAGCAGTTGCTTCTACCCCGACACAAGAAGCTCCGGCATCCAGTTCGAGTTCCTCTGCCGCAGCGGAAGACACAGGCGCCAGCAACAACGATTCGACAGCAACAGCCACTACCACCACAAAACCTGCCAACGGAGCTCAACAATGGATCGCAGAAGTCTGGCAGCTATATGAAGACGTTTGCTTAGTCTGCGCAGGAGCGTGGATGGGCACACTCCGGAACCGGAACGGGGGGTTACGACTCTGCGCTCGATTCCGCCGATGACATCGACATCGACCTCTCCAACACCAACACCGACGACAACAACAACCCCAATAACCTCAATCCCAGCTCGAACAGCGGGAGCCCTCCTGTTGCCATTCGTGGACTCACCCTCAAGCGATCATTCTCCACTCCCAACCCAGGCGCTCGCGGCGGTGCAGGGAGACGAGGGGGGAGGTATAATTCGATTACCATGCCTTCTGTCCGGTCCTCGTCTGGTTTCAGTCGGAAGAAGGGTGCTACGACGGCTGGGAAACATCCCAGGAGTGTTAGCAGTGGCGGAGCAGCAGCTTGTGACCACGAGAACCCTGAACACGATTTTACGCTGGTCCCTCCGCCTACGCTCGATACAAGGGAAGGGCTTGACATCCTTCTGCATACAAGTGATAATAGTGGGAAGGGGACTGGGAATTTGAATTTGGCGGATGCGTTGAGTAAGACGGAGGGTGTACTTGACGTGTTGGACTCGTATGCGGCGTGGGCTGTCGGTGTGTTGAGAGGGAAGGTTGGGGAGGTCGTGAGAGAGGGGAAGGGTAAATCTGTTGAGGAGGAAGAGGGGGTTGACGGGGAAGCGTCTTCAGAATCCGAGGCGGACGTGGAAGGGGCGCGCGCGAACGCGGGACAAGAACCGGAGGAAGGAAATATTAGGACATCTGCCATCGAGCTCACACCTTCTGGTGGTATCGGCTTTACCAGGCGGTCTACACCTCCCCCTCCTGCCACATCGTCCTCCATACTGCCGTTTGGCAAGAAGAAAAGTAAAAGCAAGAAGTCGAAGAAGATGACGTTTACGATGTACCCGCGCGACCTGCTCTCCCTCGACTTGAACCCACTAAGTGGATCTGATGTCAAGTATTTGGAAGGGGTCGTCGGCGAATACGCTTCCCGAGTTGTCGTTTCTTCCTCTGGTACAGGAGCCAAAGCACCGGCAGCGAGTGAACAGCAAGAGTCCAGCTCAAGTGGGGAAGCGACGCAGGAAGTACGTGTGAAGCTGGTTGTAAAACGCGGGTGGAGAGATCTAGTTGGGGTCGTGTTCGGGTTGTAGAGAATTGCCTTTGCTAGAGAGGATATACCTCTCGAGGATCACCCACATGACGTTAGTATTTATGTTCCGCATTCCTATCATGGGCACCGGCTACCACTCTATGACTACGATTTATGGATTGCTTGTGATTATACATGAATGATACCCTGAACGCATCCTACCTATCTTCGTTTCGACCTTCGGGTGTCTGCGCACGCAACCCTTCCGAGTTCCGGCTCACCGTGTCAGTGTTCGGTCATGGGGCGGGCGTTCAAACTATTGGTTTAGTGGTCTACTTGATCATGGTTTCTGTCTAGCAGCCGGGTACTTGATCACAGAAGGTTCCCAGTTCAAGTCTGGGTTGAACCTTTTCTTCTTTCTTTTTTTTTTTTCAATTTTTCCCTTTCCCCACCGCCCTTCGAGCTCATCTCAAGCGCGTTCCATTCCTGTCTCCTTCCATGCAATTTTGAAAGTGCCAATGTAGAGTTCCTCGTGTGACGATGAAAAAAAAACTCGTTTAATTTGCATATCAAGGCACTTGACTCCTTAAACGAGATCAGTTCATTCGAATCTGGATTATGCACCAGCCAAGGAAGGGTCGCCACGGCAACGCTAGATTCAAGCGTTCCTTCACGCATGGATCCGAAGGATCTCCTTCGAAAAAATTCACAACCCACAAGGGAACTCAGACCGACACATTGTGGCAAAACGACAGAAAATTGGTTCAATCCAGACTCGAACTCAGGTCCTTCTGCAAGCACGCTCGTTCGCATACAGCTACGTTCGATGTGAGACAACTAGACCATGGAGCCAACGCTGTTTGGAGCTTGACAGGGAAACACCTTGAAATTTTGAACCTAAAACCCAACTTAGGTCCCGTTCGTGGACATGAACGAATCGTGTATTACCATTTGGCTAAAGCAGTCTTGTACACTGATAATTATTAACCCAGAGCGGCGTCCATTATGCACTTCGCGCCTCTGCGTCTTTAAGCTCTTCATCAAACACTTCCAGGACCTTTTGAGCTGCCACGGGTGTTGATACTTTCGTCGGAAACGAAAACGACGATGGAACGGCGATATGGTTCAAGCTGTTGCTGGACCAATGAGTTGGGTATTGACCACAATTCTGGCATTGGGAAGTGACACCGGACAGGGCTCGGCGACTCCCATACTGTCGGTCGCAGTGGGTACAAAAGGTGTTGCTGGAATCAGGGCTGGGTTGGTTGTCCATGGCCTCAACGTGTGCCCACATAATGCGAAAGGCGGTTTCCCATCCAAGTGCACTAATCTCCTGGAGTGATGTATTCTTCAGGCCCACTACTAGGGCAGTATACCCGTCTTTCAACCAGGAAGGTACTCCATGAACCTTTCCCAATGAGATCTTCTCCACGGGCGTCAATTGACAAGAGCTTAGTTGATCTATTGCTAGAGCTGCGACCTGGGTCCTCAACGGTCAAAACTTTGGCGGCACTAAGGCGTATACAATCGTTAGTAAACGAACCTCAGGCATATCCCACATTCTGGACAATTTCAAGACGCCGATCCACTGCTCCTTTGAGAGTTTCGGGGTCCCCAAGCGGCTGATTATTTGCAACAAGGATAAAATGGATCAGTTGTCCATCGTCGACAATCTCACAGCAAGCGACCTTACATGGGATAAATGACCTCAAGTAGACTTTCAAACTCCGGGTTGGTACATCCAGCAAGTTTAATTGGATTTTCGTCAGTTGTACCCTCTTGGTCGAGTAGCTCTCCTTGTGGGAGTGCAAACATATCGCGAAACACGGATCGGGAATACTGTTCCAATCCTTGTTTGACGACGCGGTGGAGCGAATCTTCCACCTGATACACGGTGAGCGGGAGTATTCGATCATCTAGGATAAACTCGCCTGAAATACAACAATTTCGTGGTAAAACTTTCCACGTTTCAACGGTCCAGAGTCGCTACCAGGCGTCCCTGTTCCACTCGTGTTTGCTGAATCCAACATGCCGGACATCGTTCAATTTCAATGGTATGACTGAACGAAAGAGAGGAGAGAAGAGTTTTATCAGTAATCAATGAACCATCAAAGAAACACCCCATGTGAATCGGGAGCTCGTGACTCAGGCGCACGAGTAAACCCTGTGTGGGTATATAAACGGATCATGAAAAAGCCGTATGCGCTCATAAGTAGATGAAATCTTACATAGTACATCGAGGACTTATCTGGGAGCAAATAGCTAACGACCGCAATCCTCCATGTATGTCCTAGCCCTTCTTCCTTCAGTTCTTCCTTGAACACCTATTCTACCTTCTTACTAGAGACGACCTCAGAGGCCGACCCAGGCTCTGTGTTGGGCGCCTGTAGTTGCTCGGACGGGAATGCGACGTGTATCAAGTCCCCGCCTCCCCAGCTATTTGGCGAAATTTAGCACCGTGAACAGCGGGTTGTATAACTTTCCAAGGCTTATTTGCGCCCGCTATGTTCATCGCAGCGGGTGCAAAACTTGTTCTTCATATCAGACAACGGGAAAGTTTTCGCGGCCTCCGGTGCTGACTCGAAATGAGCCCAGACGATACGGAAGGCAGTTTCCCAACCAAGACCACTGATCTTGTGTAGAGAATTTGCTTTAAGATCGGACACTAGAGCAGTATATCCCTCCTCTAGCCAACAAGGCACTCCATGGAGCTTGCCAAGGGTAACCTTCTCGACCGGGATCAGTTCGCACTGATTCAGCTCCTTGATGGCCCGGGCAGCAGTCTATTGGCAAGAAAAGTTAATGTCAGCATTTTTACCCGAACGGTCTGATGGGAAAGAAATCACGTTCGGCATATCCCAAAGCCTCACCAACTTCAACGCTCCAATTCACTGATCCTTCGAGAGCTTTGGCCTTTTACACCTCTGATACGATGAATCTCCGATACCTTCCAGGTGATTGTTTGACAATTACTCAGGATATAGCACCTTGAGCAGGCCCTCAAACTCCAAGTTGGTACAGCCGATAAAATTCATGGATTTGTCATTGGATCCGGCTTCGGCTTGAGATTGAGCGCCTTGAGGGCGCTCGAACATATCCCGGAAGACGGATCGAGAGTAATCCTTCTTATCAATTGATCGTGACTACTCACTTGATGTATAACAAACCCATGATAAAACTTCGCGCATTTGAGGTTGACTGTGCACTGCTGTTCATATCAGTTGAGGTCGAATATGATACGCATGAGAGGAAAGGTGCTGTCTTATCGGTGTACAAGAAAGAAAGCGTAACCTGTCCCCAATCGGTGGCGATTCAGCAGGGGTTACTCGCGTGATCCCAATCATCACATTTTAGGCGCCTGGGCGCTTGACGCATCCCAGCTCCTTCCCCACGCTCGACTTCAAGTGTACACGCTGGTAACTGCTGATTTCATGAAGCTCTAGTGTAAGGCCTTGTACAATATGCCGCTTCTTAAACCGCTGTGTCAGGTTTCTGGGAGTGGTGCTGCTCAAACGACAAGCGGCACCAATAGCGAGTCTCTGACGCTGAACCCATTCTGACACTAGATCCACTAAGTGGATCTGATGTCAAAACTTTGGAATGAGTTGTTAGAAGATGTGCTTCGGAAGTTGTTTCCTCTTCTTCCGGTACATGACTATGATTCGTGAATTGCTCAGTGCTACTATCAATGAGTGATGCCCTAGAACGCTGAACCGACTGTTAGTTTATCTTTTTAATTTTCCCTTTTCTCCGCCGTCCTCCAAACTCATATCCAAACGTGTCCCATACCTGTCTCCTTCCTTGCAATATTGAAAGTGCCAATCCCAAGCTCAACCTGGTATGACGATGTACGAGATCTCGTTTTCCATATCAAGGCACTCGACTTCCTAAAAGGAAATCAAATATGAATTCTGCACCAGTCAAGGAAGGGCCACCGCGGCAATGCAAGTGCGATTCAAGCATTCCTTCACACGCAAATTCGATGATAGGAAAACAGTTCAACCCAGACTCGAGTGGACATTCTGTGAGCACACACTCGGTCGCATACAGGAATGTGACAACGAGACCGTTGAACCAACGATGTTCGGAGCTTGACTGGGAGACACCTTGAAATTTGAAACTTATTTAAAACACAATTTAACCTAAGTCCCGTTCGTGGACATGAACGAATCGCGTATTGCTATCTGTACTAAAGCGGTCATGATGTTCGTACACTGGTAATCATTAGCCCAGAGCGGCGTCCATTATGCACTTCGCGCCTCTGCGTCTTTGAGTTCTTCATCAAACACCTCTAAGACCTTTTGAGCCGCCACCTGTGCTGATACTCCCGTCTGAAAAGAAGACGACGACGAAATGGCGATATGGCTTAAGCCTTTGCTGGACCGTGCAGCTGGGTGGCTGCCACAGTGCTGGCAGTGGGAATAAAAGTCGGACAGGGCTTCGTATCTCCCCCATTGGTAGTCACAGTTGGTACAAAAGACTTGGCTGGGATCAGGGCCGGATTGCTTATCCATGGCCCCAAAGTTTGCCCACATAACGCGAAAGGCGGTTTCCCAGCCAAGTGCACTGATGTCCTGGAGTGATGTATTCTTCAGGTCCACTACCAAGGCAGTATACCCGTCTTTTAACCAGGAAGGTACTCCATGAACTTTTCCCAACGAGATCTTCTCCACGGGCGTCAATTGACAAGAGCTTAGTTGATCTACCGCTAGAGTTGCGACCTGGGGTCCGCATCGGTCAAAACTTCGACGGCACTAGGTATGCAGTCGTTAATGGACGAACCTCGGGCATATCCCACATTCTTGACAACTTCAAGACGCCGATCCACTGCTCCTTTGAGAGTTTTGGGGTTCCCAAGCGGCTGATTATTGGTGACAAGGATACCAGGGATTAGTAGTCCATCGTCGACAATCCCACAGAATCCGAGCTTACATAGGATAAATGACCTCAAGGAGACCTTCAAACTCCGGGTTGGTACATCCAACAAGTTTGATTGGATTTTCGTCAGTTGCACCTTCTTGGTCGGGGAGCTCTCCTTGTGGAAGTGTAAACATATCGCGAAAAACGGATCGAGAATACTGTTCCAATCCTTGCTTGGCGACGCGGTGGAGCTTATTCTCTACCTAATCTTCGGTGAGTAGCACAGATAATCTGAATCGATAGACTCGCCTGAAATATGGCCATTTCATGGTAAAACCGCCCACGTTCCACCAGCCCAGAGTCGCGACTAGATGCACCAGTTCCATTCGTGCTCGGGGGATCCAACGTGCTGGTCATCGCTTAGAATTCAACGATCTGGGTGAACGAGAGAAGAGGGAGAAACAATGTAATCAGTAGTAATCGATGAAGCATCGCAGGAAGACGGCAACTAAATCGAGAGCTCGTGACCCAGGGGCGCTAAACTGCGTGCGGGGTAGGAAACAGATCTCATTCTATTGTCAGTGAACCAATCTGCTAACAGCTGCAATCCGACATCCATCCAGTTTCTGCTTCTTCTATACCGCCTCAAACATCTCTTCCAACTGCTTACCAGCGACGACTTCAGAAGGGGCGCAGCTGAGTTGGCACCCAAGAGAGTCCAAAACGCAGCCTAATTCAAGTACCATTCGTGGCGGACACGATCCCGTTATGATTCCTGGACGTGCTCAAATCATGTTATTATTCGTGCTAAAGCAGTCTTAGTATCTGTACACCGGTAGTTCTGAGCGGTGTTCATTATGCATTTCGCGCCTCCGCGTCCTTAAGCTCTTCATCAAAAACCTCCAGGACCTTTTGAGTCGCCACCTGCGTTGATACTGCTGTCGGGAAAGTGATCGAAATTGGAATGGCGATCTGAGCACAGCTTCCGTCGGACCATGCGTTTGCCCGTTGGCGACAGTTTGAACATTGGGAAGTAAGACTGGGTAAGGCTTGGCGTATCCCGTAGTTCATATTGCAGTAAGAACAAAAGGTATTGCTGGAATCGAGGCCGAGATGCTTGTCGGTGGCCTGGACATGTGTCCATACAATGCGAAAGGCAGTTTCCCAGCCCAGTGCACCGATGTCCTCGAGTGAAGTATTTCTCAGGTCTCCTACCAGGGAAGTATACCCCTCTTTCAACCAAGAAGGTACCCCATGAGCTTTCCCCAATGAGATCTTTTCCACAGGCGTCAATTCGCATGAGCTTAGCTTGTCGATTGCTAGAACTGCGACCTGTATTTTAAGATAGCTCAGACGATTAGAAAGACGCTTGTGGTGAATTAAATCTTGGAATCAACAAACCTCGGGCATATCCCACAATCTCGACAACTTCAAGACTCCGATCCATTGCTCTTTCGAGAGGTTCGGGATTCCTAGGCCGCTGTTTGAATCGGGAGCAAGGAGCGAGGAATCAGTCTATAGTTAGCAAACATCGTAAAGGCGAGCTTACACAGGATAAATGACCTCAAGGAGACTTTCAAACTCCAGGTTGGTACATCCAACAAGTTTGATTGGATTTTCGTCAGTTGTACCCTCTTGGTTGGGCAGCTCTCCTTGTGGGAGTGCAAACATGTCGCGAAACACGGATCGAGAATGCTTTTCCAATCCTTGCTTGACAACACGGTGCAGC
This sequence comes from Candolleomyces eurysporus, assembly GCA_027579435.1. Taxonomy (NCBI): domain Eukaryota; kingdom Fungi; phylum Basidiomycota; class Agaricomycetes; order Agaricales; family Psathyrellaceae; genus Candolleomyces; species Candolleomyces eurysporus. Next base: position 8,286 of record JANBPK010000177.1, read on the forward strand.
TTATTCTCTACCTAATATTCGGTGAGTAGCACAGGCAATATAAATCGATGGACTCGCCTGGAATATGGCCATTTCATGGTAAAACCGCCCACGTTCCACCAATCCAGAGTCGCGACTACTAGATGCACCGATTCCGTTCGTGGTTGCGGGATCCAACGTGCTGGCCATTGTTTCGAATTCGACCAGATGAGAGACCAGATGAGAGAGATGATGGAAACAAAATTATCAGCGATCGATAAAACATCTCAGGGAGGTGACATCCAAATCGAGAGCTCGTGACCCAGAGGCGCTAAACTGCGTGCGGGATAGGAAATGGATCTCATTCTATTGTGAGTGAACCAGTTTGCTAACAGCTGCAATCCGTCATACATCCGGTTTCTGCTTCCTTCAATACCGCCTCGAACACCTCTTCGGCAGCGACGACTTCAGGAGGGGCGTAACTGCGTTGGCACCCAGCAAGTCCTCGGATGGGAACGCAGCGGGAATCAACCCGCTAGTCCGGCCACTTGGTATCATTCCATAGGATGGGCGATGTAGTGAGAGAGAGGCGAAAAATATATATCTGGTGAGAAGGAAGAGGAGGTTGACGGGAAAGCGTCTTCAGAATCCAATCAGAATCAAACGCGGACGTGAAAGCGGGCGTGTGAATGCGGGAACCGGAAGCATGCTACCGACTTGGTATCGGCTTTACCAGGCGGTTTACACCTCTCCCTCCTCCCAATTCGTCGTTCATGCTGCCATCCGCCAGAGAAAAAGAGGAAATCCAAGAAGAAAAAGAAGCTGAAGTTTACGATGTACCTGCGCGACCCGCTCTGACTCGACTTGAGCCCGTTAAGCGGGTCTGGTGTCAAGCACCTGAAGGCGTCTTCGGCGAATATGCTTCCCGAGCTGTTATTTCGTTTCTTCCTCCGGTACATTAGCCAAAGCACCAGTAGCGAGTGAACAGCAATAACTTGGCTCAAGTAGGGAAGCGACACAGGAAATACGTGTCAAGTTGGTTTTAGCATGCGGATGAATAAATCTATTAGGCGGAGCTGTGCTCAAGTTGTAGAGAGTGCCCTTGCTAGAGAAGATCTACCTTGCAAGGATAACCCACACAACGTTAATATTTGTGCTCCACAGTTCTATTATTGGGCTTGGCTATCGCTCTATGACCGTGATTTATCGATTGCTCAGTGTTCTTATAGATGAATGATTCCCCGGAACGCTTCCTATTTATCCTCGTTTCGACTTTCCGGCGGCTCCGCGCAATTCTCGGGACGACTCAGCGCCCTTACAACCGATCCCTCTCGAACTCTAGCGCCCAGTATCGTATCCCTTGGACGTTCCGTGCTCGGTGTCGTGCGCCAGCATCAGATGAATGGCAGTTAATGTTGGTTGTGATTTCTCTCTAACAGCCCGATTTCCAGATAGTGACCAGTGTTATTCTCAAGCCGACGATGATTAAAGTCTATTTTTTCGCCATCACCCCCAGTGAAAAGTGGCGCCGGAACGCAGTGTTTGGCCACAGAAGGTCAGGTTAGAGTCTGGGTTTGCACCGTTTTTTTAATTGTCCTATTCTCAGTGGTGTTTTGGATCGGCATCGACACGGAGTCCTTTTCTATCTTTTTTTCTCTCAATTTTGAAAGCGAGCGCCAAGATTGGGTTCCAGCTCCCAGACGACGTATTGGATTTTATTGCCTAGATCAAGGCATTTGACTTCCTAAAAAAAGAGATCGATCCATTCGAATCCGGTCTGTATAGGCCAAGGAAAGATCATCGTTAGACCCAATGCGAGTGCAGTTCTAGCGTTCCTTTACACGTAGATTCGAAGGATCACCGTCCAAAAACTCACGACCCGCAGGGGAGCTCAGATTAGCTGAGACTGACGTGCTGTGGAAAAATGAGAAAAAATCGGCTCAACCCAGACTCAAGCTGGAGAAATTCTGTGAGCACATGGTCATGGTAGGTCCGCTTGAGGTAAGAGAAAGACTATAATCAACTATACAACCATTGAACCGACGATCTTATGACTACTGGACATAATCATGATCCTGTATACTGTTAATTAACCTAGGGTGGTGTCCCTTACGCGTTTCGCGCCTCCGCGTCTTTAAGCTCTTCGTCAAACACTTCCAGGACCTTTTGAGTGGCCACCTGTGTTGATACTTCCATCGGAAAAGAGATCGACGATGGAATGGCGATATGGCTTAAGCTGCCGTTGGCATACCCATTTGGCCGGGTCAGACAGGCCGAGCATTGAGAAGTGATGGTGTCCAAGGCTGAATGTCTCGCGTACTTTCTATCGCAGTAAGCGCAGAACGTGTTTGTCGAATCAAGACCGGGATGCTTGCTCGTGGCCTTGACGTGTGTCCATACAATGCGAAAGGCGGTTTCCCAGCCAAGTGCGCTGATATCTTCGAGTGAGATATTTCCCAGGTCTCCCACTAGGGAAGTATAGCCCTCTTTCAGCCAAGAGGGTACTCCATGAGCTTTCCCCAATGATATCTTTTCCACGGGCGTCAGTTCGCATGAGCTCAGCCTGTCGATTGATAGAGCTGCGACCTATATTTTTGAAATAGCTCGGAGAGTCGGGACGACGCTTGTAGCGGACTAGATCTTGGGATTGACAAACCTCGGGCATATCCCACAATCTCGCCAACTTCAGGACTCCGATCCATTGCTCTTTCGAGAGGTTTGGGACCCCTAGGCCGCTAATCAAGATTTATAGCATTGAAGACGCCAGGTATTAGTCTAGTCTATCGTTTTTCAACACTTGAAAGGCGCTTACACAGGATAAATGACCTCAAGGAGACTTTCGAACTCTAGGTTCGTACATCCAACAAGCTTGATTGGATTCTCGTCAGTCGTGCCCTCTTGCTCAGGTAAATCCCCTTGTGGAAGTGCGAACATATCGCGAAAGACAGATCGGGACCACTTTTCCAATCCTTGCTTGACAACACGGTGCAGCGTATCCTCTACCTGATACTCAGTGAATAGGACAGTTAATCTATAATCTAAAGCGATAGACTCGCCTGAAATATAACGACTTCATGGTAAAACTTTCCACGTTTCAACGATACGTCGCGACTAGATGCAGTTGCATTCCTGCTTGCAGGGTCCGACGTGCTGATCATTGTTTCGAATTCGACAATATGACTCAACGAGAAGGGAGAGAAACAATGAAATCGGTAATCGATAAAGCATCGAAGAAAGATGCCAATTACATCGGGAGCTCGTGACCCGGGGGCGCTAAACTGCACGCGGAACAGAGAATGGGCCATATTCTATTATAATTGAATCGATTTGCTAAAAACCGCAACATGTCATGCGTTTCGTAGTTCTGCTTCCTTCAATTCCTCCTCAAACACCTCTTCGACCTTCTTACCAGCGACGACTTTAGAAATTGACGCAGATCCTGCGTTGGGAGCCAGTAATGCGTCGGATGGGAATGCAACGGAAATCAGCCCGCTAACCCAGCCATTTGGGACCATTCCGCAGCATGGGCAGGCGGTTGTGTAACTTGAAATGGCTTGCTTCCGCTCGTTGTGCTGACTGCAGTAAGTACAGAATTTGTTCCTTGTGTCCCCCAACTGGGAAATGTCTGCAGCAGACTCGAAATGAGCCCAGACAATACGGAAGGCAGTTTCCCAGCCAAGGCCACTGATCTCTTGTAGAGAGCTTGATTTGAGATTGGACACCAGAGCAGTGTAGCCCTCCTTCAGCCAAGAGGGCACTCCGTGCGACTTGCCAAGGGTAACTTTCTCCACCGGGGTCAGTTCGCACTCGGTTAGCTCCTCGATAGCTAGGGCAGCAATCTATAAACAGTCAAAGTAATGTGAGCGCTTAAAGAAGAACCATATAATGGAGAGGAAATACTTCAGGCATATCCCATAGCCTTGCCAACTTCAGCGCTCCGATCCACTGATCTTTCGAGAGTTTTGCACCTTTTAAACCTCTGCTAGGATGAGTCTCTGATAACTTCCAGATTACTGGCCGACACCTACTCAGGATAGAGCACCTCAAGCAAGCTTTCGAACTCAAAGTTGGTGCATCCGACAAGGGTGATGGGATTATCGTCGGATCCGCCTTCGACTTGAGATCGATCTCCTTGGGGAAGTTCGAACATATCCCGGAAGACGGATCGGGAGTACTTTTCAAGCCCACGTTTATTAACACGGTGTAGAGTATCCTCTACCTAATTCCAGCTGTGTTTGATAATGCAAAGTCTTATTGATTGATCTACTCACGCGAAGCACCACGGATTCATGATAAAACCTCCCCCGTTGTAGTGTCGATTCCGACTGTGGGCGGTGGGCTGCATTAGGTGAGGCTTCGTCGGGCAGTGGCATACTTGACATAGAAGATGGTGTCTTATCGGCGGACGAGGGAGAAAGCTTAAACTGTCTTCCCTGATCGATGGCGATTCAAGGCCCGGGAGTCACCCGCGTGATCTCATACGGTTTAGGCGCTCGTGTTAACTCACACCCAGCTCACCCGGCCCTCAACTTCAGTGTGTGCGCGTCGGTGCTTACAGCGATTCAGCTCTAGTCTGTTGCGCCAGTCAGTATCTGGTGAAAGGCCCCTATACACAATGTTCCTTTTGAAACTGGTTTTTCTTGTGGTTTTCCCTATCGAGTCGCTTGGGGGTTTATGTCAGACTGACTTGTCAAAAACCAATCCAGTACCCGGATCATAAAAATTCTGTCTAAAGATGCTCCAGTTCCCAAGTTTGATCCAGGGCCAAACCACAATTCACATATCCTGCGTCGAGGCACCCTTCTCGGAGTTTCCGGAGGCGACACAGGAGATTCTAGGGGAATTTTGTCTCCCCGAAAATTCATTTGGAGCGCCAAGTCAGCCAAGATATCCTCAATCTCCCTGAAAATGGAACCGAAATAGAAATTGGGCGTTGGCTTGCGTTGGCGCTCAGCTGATTTGAACCCGTGCCGCGCTCGTCTTGTCCTTCCAAAGTTCAGATCAGCGGCAATGTTGACATCATGAAATATAAACACGCCTCATTCAATCATTCCATCAACCGAAGTGCTTGACATCGGGAACGAGTGATTGTTCGACAAAGGAAGATCTGCATTTATTGTGTTATGATTATCACAGCTCACCATGATACATAGGGAGCCAGGGTTCTGTTCGAAAGACTCCTGTTAGAGCTTAGTGCACATAGGACTTCCAGCATATAAGGGTTGCTGTCGGTACTTTAAATTGACCTAGACTCGCCCCGCAAACCTCCTTACCTCAACTATGTCTGATAGGTCGAATGACGCGCTAGAGCAACTGACTCTCGTTGGCGCTCGCAGTCTGTTCGCCAACCTCTGTATAACCATGGTAGGAATTGGTACGTACATACATTGGAAGTTCTCTTGTCATTTGGCTCTTCCTTGAATTGGAGTTAATCGATATCCGCTCCCTGGCAGGTGTCCACCTATTCATGGCTCTCTATGGTCTTTCGGTGTTCTTGGAAACTCCAAAAGATCTGAGAGAGGGTCGAAGGAGATACATCGCTCTGAGCTTTGTGTTCACCCTCCTTGCATCGGTATCCGCGTCAGTTGATATGGCTTCGGTATTTCAAATTCTTTTTCGAGCCACCTCCGGTACGGATTTTTATAAGATCGTGGCTGAAACCAACACTCTCTGGTTGCGGTACTTCACTACTGTGACGATGGCGGTGGGCATTTTCGTCGGGGACGCATTACTTGTAAGTGTGCCGTCGCATTGGGTAGGTTGTCAAGGCCGCATTGATCCATTTCGATGATGGCAGGTGTACCGATGCTACATGGTCTTGGCCCACTACAGATGGGTCGCAATCATCCCCGCGCTACTGTCTGTTTCCGCATTCGGTACGTCGTCTCAAGCTTCTGAAGCATCTCAAGTACGACTAGGCTGACCATCCTTGGTTGGATCACCATTACTCTGACCCCAGTCGTCTTCATGGTAGACGAGTTTGCCTTAGACCTCGACAAGGACCGAACCACCAACCCCTTACCTACTGTTACGCAGATGTTAACAGTTTGCACAAACATACTCGTCACGGCACTCATCTCGTTCCACCTCTATCACGCTCGACGTGCTTTGGCCCAAATGCTCCCGTCCCACGACACCCGGCTGTACACAGGAGTGGTCGCCATCTTGGTTGAATCTGCCGTCCCACTCACCCTGTTAGGACCAATCACAGCCGCACTCCAATTAGCACCCTTCCCGAAGAATCAGACTGCAGCCCAAGCGCTCGTGGCAACATATAATATCATCGGTGGTCTGTTCTATTCATTCTGTGTAAGTTCTCAACGGAATCGACTTCTCTCACTGAGTTCCTGATACTGATTTAAACTGAATTCCGTAGACCTTATCACCCCATATGATCATCTTCCGAGTCACCACTGGTCGATCTTGGCTGAGGTTCCCGTCAGGAAAGGACAGCGACGCTTCACCGATTTCCAATCCCATTAACTTCGCCCAGCAACGCACAGCCGAATCTGCATTCTTCTCGTCACAGCATCATTCGAGAAGTTCTCCCGGGATTGCAGAGGTTGCAACGCCAAGCAACCTTGACTTTGCGAGTTCTAAAGGGGATGGATTGAACGAGAAGTTCTTGGCTTAGGATGTTACTCTCATATGAAATATTTGGTGTAACCAGAATACGACATGCCCGACCATCTGTTGAGATTAGTTGCAACGCTTTGTAATATACTAGTATATGCCTCCTTTTTGAAGTGATCCTGAGACGGGTTCATACAACTCTTCTACAAACATTCAGACAAGCTTGATGATGGGCCATTACTGACGTCAACCCCCAAGCCGACTAGATAGAAAAACCCGATTAGAAAATCCTATCATATGCCGCCATAGTATGCGTTATGATCGTTTGAGAAACGCACACACTGAACCTGTGTGAAGTGGCCGATGCTTCGCACGGCAAGTACCGAGGCATTTTTGACCGGAATCAGCGGCCGGAGTGATGGCTGCACATGCCGGAAGCACCGTCTTGGCACGCATCGACCCCCGTAGTACCCGAGTCAAAAATGCCTCGGAACTCATGCGTGCGTCTATGTTAGGTTCTAGTTCCCTTGGAAAGATACTACGAGCATTTGAACGAAAATCCTCACCAAGAGCAGTCTGAGATTAGTAAGAACAAAGGGGGAAAAGAGCTTGAAATCCTTTACGTCTATTACAACAGCCTCTGGGTACAACAATCCCAGCATATCCAATTGTAGCCATATGACATCACTCCTCGAAGCTTTGGCGAAACAGAAGGTCGCTACGCAAAGTGTACTTTAATCCCTTGACGACATCTTCCCCGCTGTGCCAAAGACCTCTTTGTTGGAATATCAGCACCCTTCCTTTCTTCGGCTCAACATCATAGGCGCGTTTGGCACTTGTGTCGTGGAATCGCGTTGCTCCTCCTTTCACATCATCGTTCCCGAGGTAAACCTGTATGGTAACTCTCGATTTACGTCCATCAGGGAGTTCCAGCTGACCATCACAATGTCCTCGGAAATACTGTCCTGAGCCATAGCGAAGGTAGCTGAGGCGCTCGTTCATGCTACCGATCAGCGTTAGAATTTTTGAAGCGCTGCTAGAAATTGTTGAAACTTGCTCACCCTACAAGTTTCCAGGTGCCTTGGAGGCGACCCGGAGGAGAGATGACCGTCTCCCAAGGACTGCCCGGCTTTATCTCGATCAGTTCTTGGACGTGAGGCAGAATGCGTTGGAAGATGACCGCTGCAGCGTCATGATCGAACCGCAGGATTCTCTCGCTATTGCGATAGCTCGTGTCGACATATTGCTGATGTGCCTCCAAACCATAGTGGACAGCTGCTTGAGCCCATTTTGCGTCGGATTCCGCCAACGCAATCAGAGCCTCGCATTCTTCCGAGCTGAATAAATCGTCAATGACTTTGGCGTAGGAACCATCATACTCGCGAGCCACAGGGGTGGTCGACCAGTCCAGAACGGGTGCCGGCCCCTGGTCTAGTCTCGGCTCGAAAGTCAGCTTCATTGGGTTGGGCTTGGTAGATGAAAAGAACGAGGACAGAAGGCGATGATCTGTACTGAGTGTCGACTGTCCTTTATATCCTTGGCCCATTATAGCATTTATGTAACACAGCCTCTTGATTCTGTGTGACTCCGAGTTGCGACCAGGGAAAGCCTTCAACGGTCCCGCTCTGGCTGTAAACGGCTCTATGTTTGAGTGGCCGGCTGAACAGAGCTGCACAGCAACTCCGGCGCTGTGAGAATATTATGAGCTCTGTGGGTGAAGTCGACGACAACCGTCCTACAATGACCGAGTTCCAGTTGTGGAGTCGGAGCCTCAGGTGCTTTACGATTGAGGTCGCGAAGCCGAGGCGCCTGATTCATAGCATTGAAGACTGTTTTCAACGATCTATTCATCGACCTGAAAAAACATAGAGTCACTTCGCATTGAGTACTTTGTCCTTTTCACCTCCTTTTCACCACCTTTTCACCGGTATGCCAAATAGGATATTGCCGGAATATCAGAACCTTCCCTGGCTTTGGTTCAAGGTCGATATAGTGCTGTCCACTACTATTGCGAATCCTTGTTGCACCTCCTTCGACCTCGCTCTCTCCAAGATGGAAATGGATCGTTACTCTCGAATTGCGCCTATCCTCGAGCTCGACAAGAGTATCAATGTGTTCTCCAAAGAACTGTTCTGGTCCATAATGGAGGAAGCTGGGCCGTTTGTTGGCCCTGATATTTTGAATGAGGTGCCACAAGCCAAGATCCAATTCTAATAGATGTATCCCTAGAAAGAAGAGAGCTCACCTAGCAAGCCTCCGTACACCCGTCTCTTCGAGGTACCAATGTTCTCAATGACCCCTCGCCATGAATCCCCCAGTTTGATCTCGAATAGCTCGAGACGTAAAGGGCAGCCTTTGGTATATCGACTCTGCCGCGTCCTGGTTGAACCTGAGAATCCTTTCGCTGTAGCGAAAGCTTGTATCTATGTACTTGTCGTTAGGCCCCATGCCAAAGTTGATGAAGCCTGGTGTCCATTTTTTGTCCGACTCTGCCAGCGCGATGAGGGCGGCGCATTCTTGAGCGAGCACGTCGTCGATGATCTTGACGTAACAGCCTTCGTACCCCAGAAAGCGGTGTTGTGACTCGTCGAGGGTTGGCGCTTCTGGGTCCCAGACGGAATGTGATCAAGCGTGTGGACGGAATGTCAATGTCTGAGCGTCAACTGCTTGAGGCTATGAGCATGCATAGCCCTCGCGACGTCCGAGCTTATGGGACTGAGAGAAACGTCGGCCAGTGTGGGATCTGTTGGTGTCGTGACCATGACTATTATGGTTGATGGTTGAACAAGGTAACAGATGCCGCATGTTTTGAACACCGAGCGAGCGCCCAGCAAGCGCCTGATACTGACATGGAAACTCCACCTTCAACAGGCACGGATAACTATTATTTGAAGATGCTAGTGTGTACATTGAGAACGATGGAAAGCAACATGGGAAATGCGAAAACTGGGTGTACGGTACGAGCGTCGCCTCTAATCTACCAGAAAAAGTCCATGGACCCCGCGCACGTACACAATTCATTGCACCTAAAACAAATAGCGACGACTGGTAGAATCGTCATAAACATGATCGAAAAGAGACTGAGAGATTGACATGTGTAGCTATAAACGACAGTAAAAATACAGTGTCAGCGAGAGGAATAGATGGTCGCAAGTGATTAAATAGTTGTTAGGCATACAAGTTAATGTTGGTAGAGCAGTGAGGGGGGCTCAAGGTTGGTGTCAATGCTAGTGTACAGAGGCCCCATTAGATGAAAATAAATATGATTAATACAAGTCGAGAGATGAATGATTGCGTTGCAAAGATTGAGAGTGAGATTGTCGATGCTGATATTCTTGTCGAAAATAGGACTGCTGTTGTTGCTGTTGCTGTTGCTGGAAACGTGACAAAGAGTGGGCATGGTATTGGTCCTGCGTTGGAGTCTGCAGAAATTCGTCTGGAGGTACAAACGGCGACGTTGGTCGTGTTTCAGGTTGTGGGGTTACTGCCATACTCTGTTTGGAAGTATGCCGCGATTGCGGTTTCGGTTGGGGTATCGATGACATTCGAGGCTCGGGCATGGACATCGTTACCGGAACGCGCCCAGGTCCTTGCATCCCAGGGTATGTAGAAACGAATTCTGGAGGTGGCAAGCCCACTGGTCGAGGGGTTGGGGACAATTCTAGGGAGGTTGGTATGGGAGGCACAAANGGGGGTTTGGCCCTCTGGCATTCTGGGAGGACGATCCTTTGGTGAAGAGCCCGAGGCGTACGCCTGGTTTGGGATGGGATAGGGATGGCCGAGTTTGGGTGGACTGGGCTGTACTTGCTGAGGGGGATACATTGACCAGGGGCCTTGATTACTAGGATGGGAGTGGCTTCGAGGGTGAGAGTAATCGTATCCGGAATCATCGCCGTCATCGTCCTCCTCCTCCTCCAGATCGCTTCCACTGTCATCGTCACCGACGGGAGACCCATGTTCCCTGGGGGCGTTCCACTTGTTGGCACGGCCTCTCTCCCTCTCCTTCTGCCGCTCCTTCTCTTTCTCCTTCTTTCTCTTATCCTTCTTCTTCTTCGACTTATCCGACGCCTTGGGGCTCGATCTCATAGGAGGCCCAGTTGCTGGCTTCGGTGCGTAGCTATACATGCCGGGTACAGCTTGGGGTGGGTGGTGGTACTGCGAGTGCAACATTTGACCCAATGACTGGTCAAGGCTCTGGAGACTCGCCAGACCGGGTCCGTGGTGATCCGGTGGTGCTTGTCCGGCATAGAAACCCCAAGGAGAGGTGGGCCGTGAGCCATAGCCAATTGCCGTGTTATACGATGGAGGAGGTGAGGGACTTTGTGCTGAAGAGAGACTCTGCCGAGCCTTCGCCTTCTTCCTAGCCTTCCGCGCAGCAGCAGCAGCCATATCTTGAGTGTGCCTTGCCACCGTGAAGTCTGCGGGATCATGGAAATGTGGCATCGGGGGGGACGAAAAACTTGTCAGACTTCTCGTCGCTTGGGATGAACGGCCCTTCCGGAGGAGTGCCGTGAGGGCTGGGGTTGAGGCTGCTACTTTGAGAATGGCGTCCAACTTGGATAAATCCTGGTGCCCCACTGGGCCAGGTAGGTTTCCAACCATCCCCACCATGCTCCCCACCGACCACCTCCCCACCGCCCATAGCAGCAAGCGGAGAAACTCGACGGTCCGATGGGGGAGTGAAAGCGACATTGACAGATGACCAGGCGGATTCAGCCAAACTGCTGCTCGGATTTGCCGCCTCGTTCCCCTCCCATTGAGCCACCATTTGTATGGCATGCTCCAGGCGTTCGTTGAGTTTGTGCAGGCGCGTAACATCGTACTGCGAATATCCCATTGCCCAGCAGTTCGCAAACAACCATTCTCGGAGAGTTTCGACGGACCACTTCGTATTTGAAAGAATCGTTCCATTTCTGTATGAAAAGAACAAGATGTCAGAATCTATTCACCGATACAGTCGCGATGAGTCATTCGCGGTTCCTCCTCCATCACGCGACAGCCCATGTCCGAAAGTGTGCGATCAGGTGAACACTGTGACGGAAAACCACTTCGGGCTAGCCCGAGCATCCAGCTAACACGAAGCCTAAGCCCGATCAGGAAGCTTCCAGGCAGAACAATGGAATCGGAGGTCTTATCGAAGTTGATGCCGACAGCACCCTAAGCTCGTGCGTGGGTCGAAGAACAGCCCACGCCCACAGAGAAACATGTTCCCTGCAAAGAGCGCTCTGACCTAGCTGATGAAACACTCGGGAAACAGGACCATGGGAAAAGCAGCACACCGATGCGATGTAACAGAAGAATCGGTGACTCACCTCAGGAGTAAAGAAATGTCAGCGGCATCCTGTTTCGAATAACGAACGAGCTTGAGGGATACGGCCCAGAACGGAGTAACGCTGATCAGTGTCAGCATTCCGTTCGGCGAGCGGAAGATAGTGTGCAGT
>JANBPK010001770.1:0-11475 GCA_027579435.1 Candolleomyces eurysporus
GGAAAGTCGACGCAAGTCGTCTCCGTACGACCACAGCAGCCTGTCGGAGATAATCCTAGCAACATACGGAGAACGTGAGTGCAGTCGCGATATCGACGAAAGCAAGCTGGACGAGCACCCGCTGCTCCGAGACTCGGCAGGGGCTGTCCTAATCGCATCGTCCACGGACCACGACTGGGGAACGCACTATCAATTGAACGTAATGTTCATGTCCAAAAGCGACCTTAGCAGCCCCGCCCCGCCGAGGGTCCAAATGTGCGAAGAAAAGAAATTGTATGGAGTGTCAATTTCGGTCCTGACAGCCTGAACCTAGCCCATTCATGGTCCGGCGCACCGCCAGTGACAGCACGGACATGAAGCTGAGTAGGGACAAAAGCCGTGCTATAGAAGGACCAAAAGATTCAGCGCTCAGAAATTCGAGTTGAACGAATCTACCCATCTTCTGTCGGCGGTCGGGAAACAAGACAATAAGAGGACCATCAGCAACGTAATGGAAAGGCCTGCACGTGCGGTCTGTGCAGGGTCAATGCACCCTTTCAACTTGCCTTTTCCGGACGAGAAGGAAGTGCTTCGACGTCAGTTTCGCCTCTTGCCACTGTCCAGCTTGTGCCCCAGAATGTAGGAAGCATCCACCATAAAGTCTGTGAAGGTCCTCCGATATATTATACAGAAATGGGCCGAAATTCGACTCCTAACAAGAACAAGAAAGATGCAAAAAGATATTTTACACTGATAGTCGTTACAGGCCCTAAAACAAATCGAACGTGGGTTGAAGAAAACAAATCACGGGCGAGTCTCAGAATCACGGCGTAGGAGAGGAGTTCGTTCAGTGGGCGTAGGCGGTCGTGGAGCTGCAGCTGCGGGCGGGGGCGTCGACGATGCTTCRGGGGAGCTATTATCAGAGGTCGGTGGGGCGGGAGCATGGGGATGGAGAACCGGCGGGGGTTGCGTTACATCGGCCTTGCATATAGGACACTGCGGAATTCTGGTGAGAAGACTGTCTGACAACAATGGCAAGCGAACATATGCGCACCAGTTTCTTGCGTTGGATTAGCCATTCATCAACCTCATGTAGATGGAAGATATGATGACAGGGTAAAACTCGGACTTTGTCTCCCTTCTCAAATTCAGATAAACATATGGCGCATTCGAGCTGGGACTCAAACCAAGGCTGTTCCGTGGGAGGGGTCGCTGGATGTGAGCTGGATGCATTCTGATCGTCGTCGCCTTTCGTTGTCGTCACTATGCCTTCTTCTAGATCGGCATTGGAAAGCGTAGGCACAGAGTCGGGGTCTTCTCCTCCTTCATGCTTCTCCCAACCTGACCCTGTCCATACTCTCCAGGGTAAACCTCTGACGACGATTTCAGGTGCACGATCCCGCTGGGCTGCGCGAGCTGCTCGAACCCGGTGGATGAGGAGGGTGACGAAAGTTAATGTGGAAGGTAGCAACAAAATGATAATGAACGTGATGATTGGTCTGGAAATTGGCAATTAGCAAAAATATCTCGTGTGGCGGTGATGAAGGAGACCCGACGTACGAGTACCATTCCCAAGCAGAATATTCTGCCGTGATATATAGCGAAAGTGTTCGGAGCCCAGAATGTGTGGTATTCGATGCTTGAATTAACGTGTAGAGCTGCATGTAGTCTGAATACTTGATGTATGTCGCTGGTATCGTCACATCAGATGAGTCCTCTGGAACATGTCGTTAGTCGTGTGCGCTTGGCCTCGAGATTGGCAACGTGGACGCACCAGGACTGTACATGTTCACCAGTGTATCAGGATAGCCAGATTTCTCTGGATCGGATCCGCCGACGACAACTGCTCGGGCGCCTAGTCGTTGGGCTTCCCGAACCTTCTTCACGAACTCGCATTTGCTCCTCTGGACCAACGCAATCCAGATGTCCGTTGGTTGATGAGGGCCAGTCAGGCAGAGCGGGGGGNCAGCCGCTATTTTCTGGGATCTCCGCAGCGTTGGTAGTGTTTGTCGAGTTCGAATGACAAGGTCTTGTGAAAGAAGAGAGCGGGATAACGTATCCGAGAATGGGTTCATTGATTTCTGCTCCAAATGCAGCTACCCGCTATTCAGCCCCCCTTGGCACTGCACAAGACGCGAGAGGCGGCTCACCTGGCCTGGAAGGAAAGTGAATGGGTGGTGTACGGTCGACGATGGAGACTGTGCTCTCCGTGCCCCAGGCCCAGCCCCAAAACAAGGATCTTTCAGACCGCACGACTATAGTGTCGTTTCGTTGCAAGTCGACTGGTGTCGCAGAGGTGAGGAACGAGAAGAGGGCATATGGGTAGAAAAGCCAGAGCAGCCCAAGGACCATTCTGCCAGGATGGTGGCGTTGTCGTCGTCGTTCGTGGTAGCCTCCTGCAGCGAACAGGTCTGACTGAGGACGATGGCTGCTGCTCACCATATCGAGGCCGTATGCACGTGCCTGTCTGATGTTTTCGCCGCCATTGCCTCTTTCGGGTGTTCGACCCCTATTTTGCCCTCCTGCTGAAGCTTCTGATTTTTTTGCAGCCATGACGTCGGCCTTGTTCTCCACACCCAAGCCGCCATCTTGCCTAACGCTATGAAAACATGAGAAACCAGCGCATTTATCTAAATTTGTGTTACAGACCTTGTACATTGTCCCACATGGCGCTCCTGCGAGAAAATGATGAACTCGTTCAGATTTCCCAAGGATCGCTAATGGCCCTTCAACTATCCTAGAAATCAGTGCGAGAAATCGTTCATGACTTGGGTTTTCGGTATGCGTAGAGGAAGGCTGACTTTGGCGCCCGATCCAAGTGTTTTAATATTGAATTCACCGATGGCAGCGTCAAACTCAGATCAGGACATTAACGCTGGATTCAGGTTGCGCCTATTAAGTCGGCCCAGTTGTTTCCAGCCTACGCAGATTGTCCTGACCTAGAGATCCTCTCTCTACGTCCTCGGCTCCGGTTTCTACAGTGGACTCTCCAACAGTTTCGAAAGACGTTTTCCATCGATATACAAACAATCATATGCCATATTTATTGCGTTTCGAGCGTCCTACCCCAGATAGCCCCGGATTTTCTCTCAGGGCGGGGCTTCTTTGCCCAATGAGGCATGAAATGTCGCAAGCGGTGGCAAGCAAATCCCGCGGCATGTCGCTCAAACGTGACTTGTTTCTACCCCACAGCGACCCCGCATTCAACGCAAACCCACCCACCTCATCTTGCCAAAGTACAGAAATCTCGCTCAGGACCTACAGGAATACCGTAATTCCAGGATGGCTGTCAGTGGACGTCATTTCATCTTAGGTATTCACACGCCCGAAGCTATAGAATCGACGAACGATTAGTAGGATGTACCTTGCTTCGCACTTCCAGGGCTGCCGGCCTTCTCAGTGCCCTGCTTCTTTGCACGCTGACTGCACCTCTACTGTAATTGCATGCGATGAATCCCCGTATAGGACCGTTCCTTTCCTCGCGAACTGTCGCACTCCTCGTGGGTCTCGTCTTGGTGGCAGTACTTCCCTGGCAGCATCTACTGGCCAATATCACGGACCTACCACCATCATGGAACTCGATATTCAAGTATAAAGAGGAGACGTTGGAGTCCATTCTTCCCCAGGTTCCTTACTTCAGCAGTGCATCGGAGCTCTTTTCGTCTCTACCCTCTTTCTTCGCCGCAATGCGTTCATTCCTTGTGACCGTTGCGTTGACTGCGTACTCTGCCCTTGTTGGTGCGCAGAGTAGCCCTGCAGTCGATGCTTACATCGCTACCCAAAGCCCCATCTCCAGGGCCAACTTGTTAGCAAACATCGGTCCCGATGGCTCAAGGTCATCTGGTGCTTTGGTCAGTTCATGTTCGCTTCTGTTAAAGTTCAGGGTCGTATTGACATCTGCAATAGGCGGGTGTTGTCATCGCTAGTCCCAGCAAGGTCGATCCTGACTACGTCTATACCTGGACTCGAGATGCTGCCCTCGTCTTGAAGTATGTTAGTGAAGAGTATGTGTTTTCTGCTCCATCGGTTTAGCCCAGTTCTAATCTGATTATCATTTCCAGGTATGGGCGAAAACAGGACCCTGCGCTCCGCAAGGTCCTCGATGACTTTGTGTCCTCGCAAGCCTATTTGCAAACTGTTAGTAACCCCAGTGGAACCATCTCCACTGGTGGATTGGGGGAGCCCAAATTTAACGTCGATTTGACTGCTTTCACTGGAGCATGGGGACGGTGCGTTGACGTCTTCTTTGACTTACGTTATTTACTTACCCTCGCACATGACAGCCCTCAGCGTGATGGCCCTCCTCTGCGTGCCACTGCCCTCATCTCCTATGCTAACTGGCTCATCAACAGCGGCAATTCTAGCTACGTTCAACAAAAAGTCTGGCCCGTCATCAAGCTCGACTTGGATTACGCTGCCACTTACTGGAACTACACTGGGTACGTAAATAAGGTGCCTTCCGGTTCCTATTCTGTATTGAGCATTTCAAATAGTTTCGATTTGTGGGAAGAGGTTTCTTCTAGCTCGTTCTTCACCACTGCTGTTCAGTATCGTGCCCTCGTCGAAGGTGCTACTTTGGCAACCAAACTCGGACAGACCGCCTCTGCTACCAGCTATAACTCTCAGTCCAACAATGTGGTCTGCTTCCTTCAGGTACGTGACCGGGTTTAACTGACCATGTCTTACGCTTACCGTCAATTTGATAGTCGTACTGGAACCCCTCTCAAAGCTTTGTCACCTCCAACACTGGTGGAGGCCGTTCTGGAAAGGATGCCAACTCTGCCCTTGCTTCTATTCACAACTTTGACCCTGCTGCGGGATGCGATGCTAAGACATTCCAGCCATGCTCGGACAAGGCCCTTGCCAGTCTGAAGGTCTATGTCGACGCTTTCCGCAGCGGCATCTACCCTATCAACAACGACATCGCTTCCAACGCTGCTGTCGCCACTGGTCGCTATACTGAGGATGTCTACTACGGCGGTCAGGTTAGTATCTGAGCTTCGCCAAGTCCTTCTGCGGGTATTGACATTGACATTTTTTAGCCTTGGTACCTCACCACCCTCGCAGTCGCTGAACAGCTCTACGACGCCATCATCGTCTGGAAAGCCCAGGAGAGCATCGAAGTCACCTCTACCTCCCTCGCATTCTTCCGCCAATTCTCTTCCAACGTCCAAGCCGGCACCTATGCCTCCACTTCCGCGACCTACACCACCCTCCTCAACGGTGTCCAGAAGTTTGCTGACGGCTTCGTTGAGGTCGTTGCCAAGTACACTCCGGCGGATGGCCAGCTCTCTGAGCAATATCACAGGAATAACGGTGCTCAGCTTAGCGCTAAGCACTTGACTTGGAGCTATGCTGCCACTTTGACTGCGTTCGCTGCCCGCGATGGGTATGTTCCTGAGAGCTGGGGCGCCGCAAGCGCCAGTGTTCCTGCTCAGTGCGGTGGCAATCAGGGACCCACCGTTCAGATTACGTTCAACGTTAGGGCTGAGACTGTCTGGGGTGGTACGTTCTCCTCTCGACGTCCTGATATGGCATTGGATATAGCAAGCTGACGATTGCGGTTTTTTGGTTTGCAGAGAACATCTTCATCACTGGATCTATCGACCAATTGAAGGGCTGGTCACCTGAAAACGCTGTGGCTCTCAGCCCCGCCAACTACCCCATCTGGAGTGGTACGTATCTCAATTCTTCCCTTCCTCGTTTCGCTTTTGACTCGAGATTGATTGACTGACGGTGTTTGCTTCTGTAATTAGTCACCCTCGCGATCCCTGCCAGCACCAACTTCGAGTACAAGTACATTCGCAAGTTCAACGGTGCGGTCACCTGGGAGTCTGACCCCAACCGCGCGTACTCCAGCCCCGCCTCTGGGTCCGCGACCATCAATAGCGTTTGGAATACGAGGTAAGGGATCTGCATGGCGTTGGTTCAAAATTGGGATAGATAAGTAGAGATCGATATTACTTATCGTGATTGAAAAAATTGCTTTTGGCTCTTGGCTTGTTGTATGTATGTATCATCGAAACGTTTGAACGAATACGTGCTATTCACCGTAATCTGCTGGCTGAAGTGACGTCGTCTATACTTACTAACGCAACTTTTGAGACTGCGAAAGAAAACATTTGGTAGTACAGCCGAAGCAACTGACTCCTACCGATGTACTTCCGTAACAAAGGTCATCCTATGACCTCCTAAAGCAATGTCTGACGATGGCCTCCTCCCACCAAAAGGTTAAAGCCGTCGGATCAACGCCGAGATGGGGGTTCTATGACATAGGTGCAGTCTGATGCCTTCTTATCCCTCCTCTATCATATCACGATAGTGACCAAGCACACCGTAACCCTCTTCATAGTGACTCATATCCCGGTGATAGGAATCTTCGGAATACACCACGGAACAACACATTGAAACCCGAATCCCCGAAACATACTATCCTCTGGTCGTTTTTGGCAGCTTCTTCGTCATTACCTTCCACCGGAGATCTTCTCTTTTGTTTTCCTGCTGCGCATTTCTAGTGGTACTGGTTCGAACTTGCCATCTGTCCTCGCCTCGCTTCTGTCTGGACTCTGGACTCTTGAATCTGCCGTGGAGCCGCACATGTGGATGTACCTGATCGGCTAAAAATCCTCAGCAAACTTGTGCGGACTTGAGCGGGCGTCCGGACGCTCGGAGACAGAATATACCCTCATGGGTGCACGAAGTTGGCGCTCAGGAGCCTCAGGTTTGTTATCACGATATGAAGCGCCGGAAATATGACGAGGTGGTAAGTAATGCCTATATAGTGGGAGATTCTTGGAAATCTTCCTGACTACCATTCAGTACCCAAAGACCACCAGAGTCATCTCTCTCGTCTCACCTCACCATGCCATCGTCGGAGGCTGCATTGCGCGCACAGGGCTCGGAGACGAAAGTCGAGGTTCTGCCTTCCCAATTTTATGAAGATAGGCTGTCGACTGTTGCTCGAGCGAGAAAGCCTTCGCCGAGTACGTTCCTACAGACCCCCTAATCAACCCACCGTCTAACTTCTTTGCTTTATTCTTTAGTATGGGACCTCTTCTCCGTCGAGTACAACCCGGGCATCCTCTCCATGCTTGCCGGAAAACCTCACCCCGACACCTTCCCCTTCGAGTATATCCAACTGGGAATCCGTCCACCGGGTTCTGGACCTGACGACCCCTCCGTCCAAGTTCAAGATCTTACTATCCGCGACGAAGAGCTTGCCACTGCTCTCCAGTACAATGTAACACCAGGAATCCCAGAATTAAATCAATGGACATTCAAGATGATGCAGGAAGTGCATAAGAGAGGACCGAATGAAGGATGGCGCGTCAGCATTGGCCCGGGGAGCCAGGACCTTTTGTATAAAGCTTTCAATGCGTTCTTGAATCCTGGGGACATGGTTATGGTCGAGGGGCCGACATACCCGTGAGTTACTCCCAGGTCAACCGTCATTGTTTTGCTTATTTACGAGGGTCGATTATCTGTGCTTCTAGGGGAGCGACACCGATTCTGGAAGCGCTGAGCTGCCAGTACGTCCCCGTTGACACGGACCAGGACGGAATCATTGCTTCTGAACTGGCGAAGATTTTGGGGAACTGGGATCCTTCAAAACCCATGCCTAAAATCCTGTATACTATCCCGGTTCGTCTCAAAGATCGCCTCAAAATACTGTTTGGGCTAACGATTTTAAATTCAGTTCGGTTCCAACCCATCGGGTGTCACCGCCAGTCTGGAGAGAAGAGTAGAGATCCTCAAGCTATCCAAAAAATACGGTTTCATAATTCTCGAAGACGATCCCTACTACTTCCTTTACTACGGCGACGCTCCCCGACCCCCTTCGTACTTCACCCTGGAAAAGCAGGTACTCGGAGAAGTTGGTCGGGTTTTGCGGTTCGACAGCTTCAGCAAAGTCTTGTCTGCTGGGTTCCGCATTGGATGGCTGACAGGACCTGAACGGCTGCTAGCTGCTATCGAGTGCCATGTACGTCTTTCCGATCCCACTTTAATTTTCTACATCTTTCTGATGCTTCCCTGTGCATTATTTGCTCAATGCAGAGTGCGACTTCAGTCGTCCAAGCATCCTCACTCTCCCAAGTCGTCATCCTCAAGCTACTCAGAGAATGGGGCGTAGAGGGACTCGTGAAGCACGCCGACAAGGTCGCCAAATTTTACAAAAGGCGACGCGACGTCATGGCCGCCTGCCTCGACCGTCACCTCAAAGGTCTCGCCGAATGGTCTCAACCCGACGCAGCCATGTTCTATTGGCTCAAGCTCAAGCTTCCATCAAGCGTAGATCTCAAAAGCGTCACGGTAGAAGGCGATTCAACGGTATTCATCCGCAGCAAAGCTATCGATCGTGGAGTGCTGGTTCTTCCTGGAGCGACTGCGTTTGTGGATGGAAGACAGACTGCGTGTGTGCGAGTATCCTTTAGTCTGCTTACGGAAGAGGAGACGGATGAGGCTATCAGGCGTTTGGCGGAAGTGCTAAAGGAGGAAATCCACAGCAAGTCTTCTTGATTTGGAGTCGTCTATTAAGGAGGAAGAGGAGTTGAATTCCTACTACCAAAAGTCACAGATACTATGTTGAATGTACTACTGGCTTCAAAACCGTACTTTTTGCTCGAATATACAACAATAAACCGTATTCCTACAAGATGCTAGTATGAAGCTTATACAAGTACAGATGATGGAGTGCTAAGAAAGGACGATAAGGATACTACAGTAATACTTTGTTGAAAGTATACCAAAAATGCAGAAATGCGGCGATGGAGCCGGTAAACTAAGAGAGTCCAAAAATGCCGTATAAATCCGAAAACCGCAGGGAGCTAGCTGTTCGTTGGAGCTGCGGATGCCATAAGATGCCATGATAGATGAAAAGGTATTCCAGAAGATGCTCAAAAAAACAGGAGAGAGAACCACCGCAGTCTTATCAGAAAGACGAATCCATGGAAGAAACGTCACCCCACGAATCCGTGACCAGCCGTATCGGAATCGACACCTGCAGGTCCAAGAATTGGGATTTTGAAGACCCAGATGGCGTGATCTTGAGCATAACGAAGTCCTAAAAAACGTTAGTATCCGTGAAAAACGTGCGAAATAGTCCAGGCTAGAACTCACCTTCACTTGTGCATTCGCAACCATGAAACCCGCGCAGTCAACTTCGTCGTTGACCCTGAGGTCACCCTCCCAATCAAGGTGCTCCGACTCCCGACAGGCATCAGATGTTGGAGAGTAGCAGCTCGACATCAGCGGAGGTACTGATGAGAGCGCGCCTTCGCCAGCAACGATGTTCCGCCAGGACTTTTGACCTCGGATTTCCACAGTGACTTGACGCATCAAAAATACCCTGATGACCGGAGGGGTATGGTTGAGCGAGGGGAGGCTACTGGAAGATGTGAGGTGCGATTCGGCAGAATATACTCTGCTGAGCTCGGTGGAGGAGAAGAGTTCTCGAAGCGTTGAGATACGCCCCGAGATCTGGAGGTGGAAGGGGATGGTATCCTTGAGACCGTACACGCGGCCTGCTGGGACGAAGAGCTGTATGATGATGGATTAGCGTTTTGTCTCGAGTTCAGAGCTGTGAGGCGGACTTACATGGCAGTTGAGAGGAGTTTGTGATGAGGAGTCGCGTCGTTTGATTGTGGTTTCGGCCTGGTACCACTCCTCTGGGGAGGTCTTCACTGAGGAGAAGAAGCAGGGCCTTGGTAGTATCGGTCGGTGTGCTCGACTTCGAGGTACATAGCTGAAGGGGATAAAGATACTAACACATATTTTTAACAATACTATCCAAAGACAGAGTCGTCTAATGTACTCACTGTTTTGTCTTTGTCCAGAGACCCAGCTTTTGGTGAACAACGCGAGTAATCGCGATGCGGATCGAATAGGTCGTTTTCAAAAAGAGCGAAGGGGTCCCATGGCAGAACACATGATAAGAAGGCGGTAGTGGTTTGTCTTCAGTTCCATCGCGGAATGTCCCTGGAAGCGTGAAGGAGAAAGCCAGTTGACTTGAGCACGACTCATTTGGGGCTGCGCTCTGCTTTGACCAAAGGATATGGCGTTGTTTGATCAAAGGTGTGGACTTTCCGCCTCCTTCGCTGATGGTCGTGTCTAATTTGCCTTCGATCTGCGCAGCGGTGTAAGTATCGCAGTGCATGACCGCAGTTGAAGTTCTACATACCTTGCACTCCACTTCCGTAATGGTCTCGCTCTCGTCGAGCAACAGCGTTCCGTTGATATTGCCATAGCGGCCATAAGACGGTGACTCAGTTCCTTCTTCCTGGTCGGCTAGAACGACAGTGGTCTTTCCAGACTTTTTGATGAAAGTGCCAGTGGGGGTCCGGTGCCCAGCAGAGCTGCTAGGCGTAAGTTGTAGCCTTTGTTCGTCACACGCCGGTTCGTAGGAGTATTGAGGTGCTGGAACCGATGGCGAGTACGAAGGCAAGTCAAGTCTTTGTTCAGTTTCGAAGAGGCTGCTCATGAGCAGAGAGAGGTGGGATGACGGGGGGTCAAAGCGTATAACACTCCAACCAGGCACGTTCCATCTTCTATTTATACAGGGTTATACAGGGTTACAGGAATGTGGCGTCCAAGAATCCGAGTCATTCTGCGCAGCGCCTCCGTTGAGATCTGAGAAAGGTACCTTTCATTCGGCAAGATTTGGGGGCGTCATAGACTGCTTGCTTGCTGACAGAGCAAGGGAACGTTGTAAAGGGTAGTCGGGCCTAAAAATTGAGGTCCGATTCAAAGGGGATCCCATGGTTAGCGGGCGTCAATCAGGGCTAGAAGACAGAAATGACTCGAAGAGGGAGGCAGAGCCAGGCACCACCGATATTCATGGAACTCAAGCCAACATAGCATCGGAAGCAATAGCATCACCTGCTACCTCGAGCCTGAAGCCGGGATTTCAAGATTTCGATATTCAGCATTTCGCAACATTGTCCAGGACATGAGGCCAAAAATGTCATTCCTTCAGTCAAACTCAGGGGTCACCTGGCAAGCACGGAGCTCGAAGGAATGGNAAAAAAATTGAAAACTATCGAAAAGATAACGTACACAGATAGAGTACATACTAGTACAAACATTTCCAGTGATAGGCAGGTCTCCCGGATGTCACTTCTAATGACCGTAAAAATGGTACTTGAATGATTATCAGGAACCCCAGAGAACGCTAAGCCCATGAATTAATACAGTCCAGCGATCACATGAATGGAGGCTCTCGTCACTGACGTCCTCCAAGAATGTGGGGTTTGGCGTTTTAACGGCTTGACCTCCTCTCCAGCTGAGCCAAGGTCTGCTGCAAATGGTCGTCTCTGTTCGCGACGTTTCCATTATCTGTGCTATCACTCTCTCCTTCTCCACGCTCCACGTCACGTTCACTATGGATTGKTGGGGGCCTTTGCGCCCGCAGACTGTCCCGGAGGAAACCTGACAGCAGTAAGGTACTGCCACGGGTGTTTCCGTAAGCGGGTGGGGGAGGTACAGCGATAAGGTGATCAT
>JANBPK010001771.1:0-11464 GCA_027579435.1 Candolleomyces eurysporus
CCAGGGTGATAATGACTAGGGACATCGGATCCGTCGCCGATCTCAGTGAGTACATTAACCCGCATCCCGCTCCCTCTTCTCGCGTTTTCCCATACCTATTCTAATAACTTTCATTCTGCTCGGCACTGCAGAGGTTTGGCGCGTAATTCCAGCAGCCTGGGACGCTAAAGGCTACGAAATCATGCGTTAGTCTCGTTGCGAGCGCCCTTGCAGGTGACAGTACCTGGAGGGAGAGCCCGAGGCCACTGCGGTTCATCGTGTTCATCTCATGGACCTTCAACGCTCCAAGCCTTTGCGTCACTTTATCGTCTGGGATGTAGGTGTTGGCACGGTCGATTTGGTTGTGTACCAGGTGAGGTTCAGTGATCATTCATCGAGTAACTCAGTCCTGATGGTCGACTCCTCTGCATGTAGATTATTAGACACATCGCGCACCCTGATTCTGCGGAGATCTGCGCCTGGTCTGGGGCAAACTGTGGTAGTTTTCTCCTTGATCTGGAGTTCCGAGAGCTTGCGAAGGTTCGTAACCTTCGACTTTGCAGCGTTGCGTCTCAAACTCACAGAGAGTTATCGATCAGACGCTTTTAACGCACCACCCTGTGCGCCCCGACCCAGCTCCGTTTGCCTACTTCAGTGAGTGGGAAGTCCCGCCTGTTGAATCTTGTCTCGACTCATCGGTTTATCTTCGCAGTGCACCACTTCAGCGAATGCGATAAGCTGGACTATTCTGCTGTTAAAGACGACAGTAAGTTTTCCCGTAATCGCGATCATCTTTCGAGGGCGCACTGACCGAACAATTTGGACCTTTTCGCAGCCAACATGTTCCACTTAACATGCCTCAACCTCGACAACCCCACCGTCGGACTTATCAATGGACAGCTGTCGATATCGAGCAGTTTGCTTCAAGGAGGTGTCCTAGACCCGGTCAAAGACCAGGTGGGCACTGTTTTATGTATTCTTCCCCTTCTGATGTTTGCTCATCGCGTGACATAGGTCCTCCAGCTGCTCGGGAAAAAACTGCTCAATCAAGAGCAGCCTACCAGTTCTTCTGCTCGTCGGAGGTTTCGCTGGCAACGAGCACTTGAGGCAACGCGTCAAGGTAAGCCTACCAAGCTGTTCTACGGGGACGGATGATGCTGACTCCCGGATTTTTCAGCAGCAATTCAGCAAAGGAATTCCATTCATCGCTCGCCCTCCTGACTCAGACACTGCAAAGCTTCGGGGTGCTGTGCAGTACAGGTTGGCGAAGAGGGGTTTTGGGTTCGACTCTTATCTGTCCGAAGCGGTATCGTGAAAGTGCGTAATTCTTTGCCGATTGTATGGTTACGCCTCGAGTGCTTATTTACATTGTGAAAAGGTCAAGTTGCCTGCGGAACAGGAAGATTGGCTGAAGACGCCTATGTACATCAAAAATAACGACGCGGGTGTCGCGATTTGTGAGAATTGGTATGTGTACCCCGCTTCTCGGTTTTTGCGGGTTGTTGACGAGTTGTGCTCGATAAGTTGCAGAATCTTGTATCGAAGCGAGTTATTCTCATGAAAATGTGCGCGCTTTTAGTCACTTGTCTACACCTCGGATATTGATTCTGTGTTCAGGCAACGTCTCACGAATTTAATCCCTCGACGCTCAGTGGTGACTCGTTTATCTCAAGCGAATTCTCCCAATCACCGTCCGGTACGTCTGCTGCTCCTTAACATAACATACGCACACCAAATCCAATTTTACCCCTGAATAGACACCTCCTTCGTCGCCACTCTCTACACCAGCAACTCTGACAAAATTCTATGGCGCACGGAATCCTCCAGCTTTGCAAATGGTCGACCTAGCCTCTCTGCCTACCTTCCAACAGAACGCGGCCGCTTTGAATACTGGTTGGATATAATTCGAGTTTGAGCTTGAGTTGGAGCCGGATACCGCGGAGGTTCAAGGAATTCTGTTGTATCATGGGCAGGAGTGGGTAAGGTATGTGTTCTATTTGCTGTCCATTCTCTTTGTCAATTCTTCGCTCGCTCTGCGACCCAGTTGGTCTTAAGAACTGATGGTGTTTTTTTTAATAGCGTCATATTTGATTTCCTCGAGTGAGATCCCCGGACTCGATCCCTTAATTTTGGGGACCACTGAATGGTGGATTCGATTTCGTTGTTTGTCTGGTGTTCAGAGATCCAATACCCATATGCTTTTATGCTCTATCTACCGTGTGCCTTGTCCTCGTAATTTGAATAAACTCATTCAGTACCTCTTACTGAACCGTTCAACCTCCGGTCGTGGCTCTTTGAGATTGTTTTGGGACCGTATTGGCTCCGGATGTCACGGGATGCTTGTCGATGATCACCGTCAGGACTGCCTCGAGGCTCTCTGACCGCAACTTGAACTTGGACCACCATCCACTGTCGAAACTTTGCGACCTAACCGAGCTTTACGAACCAACCAACCAACGGACCGATATGTCTGAACTTACTGACTCTGGAGGAGGTGGAAACCTCGGCCTTCCCAACAATCCGGAGCACACGCCAACTCTGTCTGGCGCTGCGACGCCAGTTACCGATGGCAGTCAAACCTCCAGCGGAGCCAGCGGATTGAGAGTGTGGGCGGGGGAGAAGTATAAAAAGGGGAAGGTTAAGATGGAAAGACGCGCGCAGAAGGCGGAGAAGGGTTTCAAGTCGTTGTTCGATCGAGGCAAGCCGAAGAACGAGGGAGAGGGAGAAACAARRCCTCAAGACGCTGGGGGGTGCTGCTGCTTCGGGGTCGGGCAACAGCGCCGATGTCATGGGTGGCCTTCGTCGGGATGGGGAAGTTTCTGCGGCCGGTGGAATGGGCGCTGTCGACACTGGGGCTGCTGCTTTTGTAGTCGACCCCGAGCGCAGAGGAGGCCCCCAGTGCCCCTGCCGGATTTGAAACAGGTCAGGAAGTGGCATCATCTCTCCCCCAACTCTACTTACGCTGCGTCTCTTTCAGCTGCGAAGAACGAACAAACCGCTTCGGCGGAGACCCCGATCACTCCACTTGTTCCGAAGCATGAAGAGGAGGCCGCCACTAGCCATGGCATCGAAAACACTCTGGCGTGCATTGGTGAGGGTTCCAGCGCTGTACGACTTGGCAATAACTCACTTGCTGCTGTTGAAGCCACCGAAATGGAATTGGATACCACGGGCAGTGTTCCCCAGGCCCATGGCATTGAGACTGTCCCCCCTTCTACCCCTGCCAACAACCTCCAAGAGACCACGTCCCCCGTTCAACCCCAGGCAACCCTTACTTCAGTTGCTACAGACGATGACCACGGTGCTTTGCAGAAGACCGCGCTCGCCTCCGTTGCCTCGGCGCCCGTTCTCGCTGCGGAGCAGGTCGGCGCTCACAATATGCAGGAAGCCCCTGAAGGTCCGCCCGCTCCTGCCCCTGGGATAGCTCACAGCGCCGCGAAGGAGTCGACGTCTGCTACAAATTCCTCCAAGCTCTGGGCCCTCGCGGGAGGGACATTCAAGACTGCGCTGGGTATCGCGGCAACTCTCATTCCTGAGCCGTTCAAAGGTCCGGCTGAAGCATTGCTGAAAGTGGTGGATGTTGTCGAGGTATGCGTACCTTCTACTTTGGTTTCGTTCATGTCACTCAAACGTTATATAGAAAGTCGATTCAAACAAGGAAGAAGTGGAGATTCTGGAGAAACGTTGCGACCTCCTGGGCTCGAGTATTGTCAATGTTGTCAGCGGAAAGGATATAAAGTTCCTGTCGGAGGATCTGAAGAATAGCATCGGACGTCTTGTGGTGTATGTATCTTCTTTCGATACTTGGTCCAACGTTGAGTGACCTTCTGGCCACAGGGGGATACAGGACACTTTGAAGGTCATGATCAAGGAAAAGTCAACAGGATTAGCGGCGTACGTGCTGGTGGAGGATGATGTCGAGGTTCTCAAGAACGCAAACAAGAAACTCGACGAACTCTTGCAATGCTTTTGGGTACGCTCCTCATAGGCCTCACATCTTTCCAGTAACAACTCACGCGTTCTTGACAGATCGAAAATCACATTGCGGGGACGATTGTCTTGAGTAACATCCTTGCCACTGTTCAAGAGCAGGCGGAATGGATGCAGGGTCTCTCTACGCTTGACAAACACTTCGAGGTCTGTCCTCCGTGTACGTTTATCAATGGTTGTTTTCATTAACTGGACAAGTAGAACGCTGCTCTTGACCGACTCAACTGGGTTCCCGGTGCTGCGTATGACTCGCAGGAGGTTGCGGACAAGGTTGTGTCCTGCTTCGAAGGTACCCGCTCCACGCTGTTGGCTAATGTCGGGCGCTGGATGAGTGGTTCTACCTCTGATGGCCACCCTCCACTCTATGTTCTTGATGGCATCGCTGGGATTGGCAAGTCTACTGTGGCCATAACTGTAGCACAGCGTGCGGCAAGCATCAACTCTCTCGGGGCAAGCTTTTGTTTCTCTCGAGATCAGGAGGATCGCAAGAAATCTTTGGGCTTTGTGCATACTGTTGCATACCAGCTTGCTCGCTATGATGCGTCTTATGGAAAGGCTATTGCAGGTGCCATTACTGGCAATCCTGAAGCTCTGAGCAAAGTTCTCGCTCAGCAGTTCAGCTTGCTTGTTGCCAAGCCACTCTGTCCACTGCTTGAGAACAGAAGAATTCCACTTGTTCTGGTGTTTGATGCTCTGGATGAATGTGTTGAACCTGATGCCTCTAATGTTCTGAAACTTATCATATCCTCAGTCTGTCAGTTGCCAAATGTCAAGGTGTTTCTTACCACCCGCCCGGAGCTTGGACTGAGAAACAAGTATCTGGGCACACCAAATGCGAATGTCTTCCATCTGCAGGAAATAGAAGACCTGATAGTTGAACAGGATATTTCTCTGTATGTGAATTATTCCTTGTCTCCACACAACATACAGGAGGCTCTAGGGGATATATTTGATGTTTGCTGGCAACCCACAGTGGAGGAAAAGGCTAAACTTGCCAAGTTATCTGGGAAACTCTTTATCTTTGCATCCACTGCCATCAAGTTTATACTTGATAGCCAACACCTTGATCCTAAAGGCCAACTTGCAAGTCTCTTGAATCAGCAGTCTGATAGTTTTGGCCCACTATCTAAACTGGGTGGTTTATACCTCCATGTGCTCAAATCTGCCAAGCCTGATGAAAATGCAGCAAACTGGCTGGAAAAATATAAAATGGTCATTGGTGCCATTCTAGTTATCCAGACTCCTCTTTCTGTCTTGATCTTATCCAGGCTGTTGAATCAGACAGAAAGTACTATCAGAGCTGCTTTGGGCAACTTGCATTCAATTCTTGCTCCATTGGGTAAAGGCCCTACCCTTACATACAAGGTGCATCACAAATCTTTTCCAGACTTCATCACTAGCTCCTCTTGTCCTGCTGAATTCCAAATTGTGGAAGAGGAGCAGCATTTGGAATTGGCAAAAAATTGCCTAAAAGTGATGAACAGGCAGGTCAAGTTCAACATTTGCCAAGTGTCTGTGCCCTCTGAGGATCAATACAAAGACCTAGATGATTTACTCAAGAAAGACCTAAGCACAGACCACATTTCCAAAGAGTTGGAATATGCAGCATGCTACTGGGCTAATCATCTTAGCAAGCTGGAGAGGATGGACTCAGATCTAATGGCCTTGTTAGAGGAATTCTCAAAGGAGCATCTAATGCATTGGCTTGAAGTATTGGCCTACATCAAACAGCTGGACATAGCACACACTATGCTGAAAACAACTTTGGCAAAATTGGTATGTCAACTGTACCTGGTAATCATGGTCTAATATTTACTAAAATATATCACAATAACTGTAGGAGAGTCACAATAGCTCAGAGTCATTGAAACAAACCTTTCAAGACAGCCAGAGATTTCTTTTGCTGAACTCTAGCATTATCAGGAGGGCACCTTTGCATATATATTGGTCTTGCATACCTCTGGCACCAAAGCAAACAATCATCCAGAAAATATATCAAGAGCAAAAGGATCAAGTACATGTTGGAAAAGGAGATACAACATGGCCATTGGAGCTTGCAGTTTTGAAGGGCCATACAGCACCTATAAACATTGCTGCCTTCTCACCTGATGGGCAAAGGCTGGCATCTGCATCTTATGATAGCACAGTGTGCCTGTGGGACAGCCAAGCAGGAACCCTTCTTGCCACTCTTAAAGGCCATTCCAAAGAGGTAAACAGTGTTGCCTTCTCACCTGATGGGCAAAGGCTGGCATCTGCATCTTCAGATAGGACAGTGTGCCTGTGGAACAGCCAAGCAGGAACCCTTCTAGCCACTCTTGAGTGTCAACCCCTTTCCATGGGTTTTGCAGACTCTTCAACATTCTACGCAAATATTACAAAAGATCACCCCCCTGTTTCTGGATTGGTCAGAGTCAAACTGACTGGCCAACCTTTGTCACCAACTGTGGTTCCAATTTGCTGGTTTCCTTCATCCTGGCAGGTCACCAGTGTGTCCTTTGACTCTACATGTTCATCTGCAGCCATTGGATGTAAAAATGGCAGTGTCTATAGTCTTGACATTTCTCAAGTGCTTAAGAATTAAGATGCATCCACAATTTCTCAGATTTGGACCTCAAATGTGATTCTTGCTGTTGCTTCTCTTGAACTCTTGTATATATGTATAGTATCTCTTCTATGTTCCCATAAATTCAACGTTCTTCCTTTGTTCATGTTTATGATGAGCACTTATATCATGGGTTCCACTGTATTTTAGGTCAGGCTGTGGGGTTTTGATATCATTACCTGGATATATTTTCTGCCTAACAATGCTTGTTCTGCTAAAGGTTATAAGTATACTAGCAGGTTTGGCATTTCAATTTTGAATGCAGCTAATGAAATTGCCATTAGAGTCAGCATCAGTGTTAACAGGGCTGAAGCCAAATGAAATATCCTGGCAAAGGTTGGAGGAGTTGGGGATTGGCATTTAGCCTGGTGCATTAAGAGTCTCCTTCACAGTGCATTCAACAGCCAAACTCCGGAAAATAACAAAACTTTGAGCTTGAGTTGCTCAGGTTCCATATTCTGCCTCATCTTTCCCTATTGAAATCACACATCAACTATCTCCCCACTGGTGACTATCAACACAATGAGTTGTTGGATGCTAGAATCTTGTTTATAGTGGAAAATCCAAGGCATCATCATCCATTGTTGGCACTGAAGTGTTTGCATGCTCATCCCACTGTTTCTGTTGCCCAAAATCTATATAATGCACCTGTCATACACCAATGTCTATTCTACTCTAAAAAAATGGAATCAAGTCTATAATACCAGATATGTCAGTTTTCGTGTCATGTTTTATTGCTCCCAGTCAGTCCATTGTCAGTGGAAGTAGAGGAAGTGAAAAGAAGACCATTAGAGAAAGTATGTAGTACTCATCATAAACCTAAGGTAAAGTCCAGTGGTAGGTCAAGCAGTCTGAACAAAAGGCAGAGGGAACAAGGTACAGTAGCTACAGGTTTATGGATGGATGATCAAAATGAAAAATAACCCAATCAGTCATGATCATGCATAAGGATGAAGAGGTGTCACGAGTTCATGACCAGGCAGGGCAGAGGTGGAATACAGAGCACCAATCAGGAGGAGGATGGAGTGAAGGGTGCAACCAAGGAATATATAGATTGAACATGAACATAATTTTTGAGAGCTGTGTATGCCAGTTGAATGCACCCTTTACTCCCAACTGACATCACTAAAAGAAGTAAAAAAAATAAATCAGAATCATGGCACAAAACGGCAGGGTAGCACAAAGGGAACTTACCGGCCAAACAACTTGACCTTCAACCAGTCAGTAGCAAAAAGGGTCCTGTTCCTCAGCAAGAACAAAGTGCTCAGGTAGGCACTACACCAGAACAAAAATGTAGCGACACCTCCACTGGCAATGTTTCCGTTCATGAAGGGCAAGTTGGCGATAGCCTTCTCTAAGCCAATGTATCTGCAAGGCAGATTATCATTATCAGCACATGAGCGCACACAGAAGAAGTATATAGAATGTACGCCAAGATCCCCTGATGAGAGTAATGGAACGGCTTGGGTTGGATTTTTGGAATCTTGCTCCAAGTCACCGCAATCTCCTTCTGTACCCTTACCTTCTCCTCATCCCCTTCCACATCCAAACTCTCCAGCTTGTTAAACTCCTTCTCCAACCTATCCTTCTTTGCCAGCTGGTGCAACACCCGCGCTAGGTAAGCTCCCTGTTGTGAAGCTACCTGAGCAGTGGGCACATACAATGTAGCGGTGCAATCACTGATTGAGAAGATGTCTTTGGCACCCTTCATACAAAGGCTGTCGTCCACAGTGATACCACGTCGGTTGGTCTGGTCAGCAGGGAGCTTGGCCAACAGGTCCTGCATGTCTTGCAGCCCTTATTGCCAGCAGCCCAAACGACCAAACCACACGGCACCTCCTTGATACTCTTGTCAGGCATTTGGAGTACGACACTGTGTTCCTTGACTTCCTTCACCATTGTCTTGGTTAGGATGTGAATCTTGCTCTCCTTGAAGGTGGATTAAGTGTAGGAGATGAGCTGTTTGCTGAACATGGGTAACATGGAGGGAAGAGCTTTGACAAGCATGATCTTGACCTTGCCGGCAAGCTTGGGATACCAGGACTTGAGGTTGCCTTCAAGGAAGTTGTGCAATTCGCCACTGAGAAGTAAAGTGTTAATTTTGGCATATAATTTTGAGGTAGAAAGGGAAATTCTACCTTAATTCAATGCCAGTAGGGCCACCGCTGATGTGCAGGTAGCGAACTAGGGCACTCTAACAACCAAACTATAGAACTAAAACACACACAACCACAACAACACAACACACCAAATACCTTTGTGAAGATAAAGGCAGGCAAGGGGGTATAGGTAAAAGCTCTAAGTCGAGTTGACAGAGGCTTCTAGAACTCTTCTTGTACAATCACAAGTTTGAGGGGGAGCTAAGGCTCAACCAGCAACAATAGAAATGCTTCACAAAGTGACTTCGCTAACACATGGTACGGTTTGAGATATGACAGATAA
Source organism: Candolleomyces eurysporus (assembly GCA_027579435.1). Classification (NCBI taxonomy): domain Eukaryota; kingdom Fungi; phylum Basidiomycota; class Agaricomycetes; order Agaricales; family Psathyrellaceae; genus Candolleomyces; species Candolleomyces eurysporus. Next base: position 9,014 of record JANBPK010001771.1, read on the forward strand.
CTTTGCGAACAGAGGAACACAGCCTCAAGCAACTTTAACGCAAGAACAATTCGATAAAATGCAAGTGACTTGACTCTGATTGACTTTGCAAACTTAAACACTCTTTTCTCGATAACAGATGGCTCTTGTAGATTCCTGGGAACATGGTCCCGACGCAAAATACAAATGCTAGCTACCTGCTAATGCTATAATAAATAAAACAGAGACGTAGATATAGGCAATTATTGTTTGGCAAACAGGCAGAGAAACAAACAGATGACAGAGACAGAGAGAGATAAGAAACACAATCACATGAGGGTATCGAAGGCTGAGAGTTGAGTCTTGAACCCTAGAACACAGCCCAGGCGCTTCGCAAACCTGTTCTGGATGCGGCTGTTGTTGAGTCCGCATGGATATTTGCCGAGGATTGCTTCCAGAGAGCGTGCCCTTCCATTTGCGCACCTAATCCGACAAATTGATCCGAATTTTGGATGCTTGGCTCCACCAAGCCACACTGCTTCACTACTCTGCTGACTCCTCCTATCTCTTGGCTATGGACAGGCTGACTGAGCTTCAGGTAGATGACCACATGAGCTTTAGTCTTGCTTTCCGGTTTTCTGTACAGGTTCACGAACTTCGGATGATCCTCCAAAGCTCATCAACAAACACTAATACCTTCCAAAGATGGTAAGGTCAGCGCTTATTGACTTGACAGATCGACAATCATGTTCTCAAAGCCACCGGCTACTTCACAAAGACTTCCACTTAGCAATGTCAGGGCAAATTCCCTTGTAGTACACATAACTCCTGCTGATATTGTCCCTCGCCAGGTCAGGCATATCAGGTAGCTTTGATTCTAGTTGTAGCTGTTTCAGATATGTTCACAAGGCCTTCACAAACTTAAAGTACTGTTGTAGAACCGTCTTACTTGTCTTTCTTGTCTCTGCTAGGTAGTCTGCTTAGCACTGTGGTTTTTGATTTGTTTATTCAAAGAGCACATTTTAAGCAAACCAAATGCAAGGGTTGACTTTGTCTACAATCTGCAATACAAATATTCAAGCTAGGCAAATTCAAATTTGCATTGCATGTGTCTGGCCTCCTTCTGCCACCAGAAAAACTTTGCTCAATATGTGTCCAATATAGGCACATTAAACACAAACTGTAAACAAATGCATTCCTTGCACCTGATTTCCTTAAGATGTGCTCATTGAACAAACATGTAAAAAACCGCAGTGTAGTTGGCAACCAGGGAAAGCTCCAACTCTATAGTTCCCAACTTCACAAAGATCTTTTTTNATACATAAGTCAGTTCACAAACATTAAGAACAAGTTTGCAAATTTTATAGGGTGTTCGCGCAATCAGCGCATCACTGCCGACAACAACCATGTGAAGAAGGCGGTCAACTTCTTCAGGTGATTGACTGGGGAAGGCGGCAGTTTTGAGGCAGTCCATGAATCTGTGTTGCATCTACAAGCAAAATCAGCTGCGTGCAACTGGTCCCAGATCAGTTGCACATACCCGCTTGGCATCCTGGAGCTCCTTCATAAAGACAGCATGTTCCTTGACTCCGGGGATATTGAAGGTTTGGACCTCAGCGCCAACTGCATAGACCAGGTAGTTGTACTTGATTGACGTCAAACTCATGGCACCCTTGATTTCAGAGTTGTCTGTAGAGCGGATTATTAGTATTGCAAGAGCACTGAAGGGACAGAAGCGTACCAGTAAAAGTGACCATCTTATTTGTTGGCTGTAATGAAACAGAGCATCATCAGCACCAACGTCATTCACAAGGAGTCACTCAACACTTGCATCAACATCAGTTGCCTCTGCCTTGATAACTGATACATTGCGTGATTTGTGCTGTGTAATGTACCATATTGGCTGGATAATCGAGCACAGATTCAAAGTTCCAACAGCAACACTGGGGGAACAGTGGCGTAAACAGGAAATAATTCTTTGGGCTGATAACGACCTGTAGATAGAGTGAAAACGGGACAATAACGATAATAAGCAAAGACATACAACATTGTAATCCCTCGTGTCCAGCGTCAACAGAAGGCTAGTTGCCCCCAACTGCTCCCCAAAATGACNAATAGTTTTCTTTTCGGGGTCGAATGGTGCCTGTGTGCCNAGTGTCTGGTTGCGCTGGGTGAGGAAGTAGAATCTGGCAGTGATGCGCCGATTGTGTGAACACTCTATGAAATTTGCAAACTTGTTCTTAATGTTTGTGAACTGACTTACAGTATGTATAAAGAAGATTATTGTGAAGTTGGGAAATATAGAGTTGGAGCTTTCCCTGGTTGCCAACTAAGCAGATTACCTAGCAGAGATGAGAAAGATGAGTAAGACGGTTCTACAACAGTACTTTAAGTTTGTGAAGGCCTTGTGAACGTATCTGAAACAGCTACAACTAGAATCAAAGCTACCTGGTATGCCTGACCTGGCGAGGGACAATATCAGCAGGAGTTATG